>JAIUZE010004913.1:0-26614 GCA_022085475.1 Heliosperma pusillum
AATCATTTGTGTAAAATCAAACAAGCAACTTTGTAAGCGAATAATGATCGTATTGAAAAGGTCAGAGATTAGGCATACGCGCTTCTTCATCTTCTAAAAAGACCTCGACATTTTCAGCGATTTCTACCCGGTTAGGCTCTTGTACCATTGTGGGGGGGACCGGATTGGCTGCATCTCTTTTTTTTAGACCCTGGCTCCAACCACTTTCACCAAGCGGGAATAACAGTGGGTATTGTAGAGGGTCGTAACAGCCATAGTAGTGCATTACTCTATGGGAAGCATTGTCTTTGCTAGACACTAATATGTGTGGGTTGGCAGACTCACTTGATGAAGAACTCGCAGACCAAATAACGGCTACCTCATCCGATGTAGGCGCATTGTACACACGCTGGTCTCGAGTAGGGGTCTTGTTTATCATTATTTGTGTGTTCTCATCCACGGTTATTTCTTTGAGTGATCTAAAAAACTTTGCGTAAGGATTTTTTTTGGTTATATTTATGAGAATGTCCACAACATCTTGTCTCAATTCTGGGAAACAACCTGAACGGTTTTCATGTTCATGTTGACCGTCATAAAAATACAGTTGGAGAAATTTTGGTTTACCGTCATTTGGTATGAGATTTGGTATGTGATGATATATTTGCCCGTGCACTTTGAACACATATATGCCCTTCTTTGTCTGGGAGTCAAAATTACCACCGATTGAGCTGAAAGCGAAAAGGTTGTTGTAGAGACGTGCGTATTTGCGGAAATGAATGGAATCCTCTTCATCTGAAGTGTACAAACGCATAAGTTCAGGTGGGTACCGATTTTCAGGCAACACTATATCCCCATCTCCACAACAAAATTTTTTGGTCTCAAACGCAAATTTGAAAGCTAAACATTTTGGGCACTGTTGTGCTCGGGGCAAGGATAGTGGTGTGCCAGGCAGTATTTGGTCCCCAATTGCAGCGCGCAACCCTGCATGCGTAATTCATTTAGGCAAGCATTATTCTAACTAAACAATATTAACTATAAAGTTACTTTATTGCTATTAATAGGCTAAGGAATTTACTGTACCTTGTCTAGCTCGGGCTCTCTTAGGGGTCCTCATTGATTCCCCACCTAAACCCCTACAAATGCGTCCTGGCATTAGTTATTAAATAAAGAATTATGTTGGAGCAAAACTCTCAAAGAGGCATATAGTTATACCTATCCCTGGCCGCTTCAATTTGACATCGACTACGTCTCCTTCCTCTTTTTAGGCTACTCTCTGGCAGGGTAGGGTAATATGGGAAATTGTCTGAGGCCCATTAGGAAATGTGTTATAATTATGCAAAGAGGCCAACACATTTTAATATAGTAGATGAGGTAAATTGCAATAACATATGTCTGATTAGTTATAGATGATCATACCCATACGTGTTGTCTATGAACTCCAACGTTTTTTTAATGTGTGGACGCCTTCTGAAAACAAGCCACTTCCCTCCGAAGTTAGATATATTTGCTTTTTCTAGGTCCAATCTTTTACAACTGCAAAAAAGAAATGGCATGAGCATTGGTGATAGATGTACGGAAACAATTCTAACTCTAAATCAAACTAATATTCAGTGTGTGCGCAGGGGTGGGTGAGCCTGGTTAGTGGGGTTTGAAATAGGCCTTATAAGAAACCTTTTTGGTGGAGAACCATTAACCTCCCCTGTTGATAGATAATCTCACAAAAGGTAGGGTTTGGAAACGTAAGAGCTATGGAATTTTGTGATTTTTTCCATGCTAGATTGTACGGTCTGCTTTAAAGGACTGCGCAGCTCTAAGTGATGCACCAAGACCTAGGCTACGAAGCACCATGGGCAAGAGCCAAGCTTAAACCACAAGTGAATTGCCTCTCAAAAGTTAAGTAGTGCTATTGCTGGAACCACCCAAACATGTTTAATTATAAAAAAACTTTTGCCAATACAGAAGACTAAAGAATCGAGAAAGAAGAAACAACTTAAATGACGAACACATTCCGTGGACATTTTACAAGCAGACTACAACAATAGTACCTTCATACATACTACATGTTGTCATCAACACTGACGAGGCCTTCTCATTTATGAAACTATTCAAGGCAAGATTTTACTGGTTGGCCTAGAATTAACAATAGAATCAAAACGAGCGTTAATAAGAAGCAGCTGTTTATTTGCCTACTTACTGTACCTTGGATATCCTACGTAAATTGATGGTGCCTTAATGTCGGAGGCTACGTTACATTTTTCTAATGTTCGAACTACAACTCTATAAAATATTTAAGCTGTTACGTATATAGTTTTTCTGAAATATTTATGTTATAAAGGTTTACAGAATTCCATCATTCTCTTTTCCCAATCAATATTTCAAAAAAATAAAGAACCTATTTTCTAGGTTAAGACCCATATGTACATCTTAGGACCCTTCTAATGGGTGTAGTCGTGAAAACAATAGTAGACGGATGAATGGAAAAAAATAAAGGCACTGACGAAGGAACAAATACCTCAAATTTTTTGTTGCCCATAATTCTATAATTGTGCTTGGAACTAAACGTTGTTTTTTTTGTTTGGTAGCTTGGCTTAAGCACTTCCTACTTTTTGGCAAGTATGGTTCCTGCACATTATACAGGAAAAAAAATAAACCCATGCTGTTATAAATAAACCTCATACTTTTATATTGTTGTAAACTGTTTTTTTTTGGGCTACATTCCTATAAGAAATGATTTGATAGACTATGTCATTCCCTGAATTGAGGATGTAAAATCTAACCTTTATTTGTGTAACTGGCCCATATTTTAAGACCACAACTTGAGGTGCACAGTAGACGCATTCCCTAGAGTCACAAAGTACAAATTTAAATTATATTATAATAAGAAAACATGTCAAGTCATAGTATATCATTATACAACTACACAATTACTTCAAAGACTTGGGCATGGGCACATAGTTAGATCACTGTTGTTTCTTTGAAAGAAGGCTATTCCAATTTTGGGTAAGTGCTTTAAAAAGTACAATTAGATTGTTATTAGGTGACGTGTATTTTGTGGCAAGTAGCTGTTACATCATTGTTTGCCTTGCTAGATCGTTAGTTTATACCATCACCCCCGTCTTTTGCATATGTTGGGAATAGTTGACCGCCTATATTATTTTTTAAACCACGCACATTCTAAAGTACGCAATGCTGGTACTACACAGGCTTTCGGGGTTGGTGTTAATGTTAAAACGGATACAATTTTAAGTTATCCTAGCCACTTACGTCCGTACATTTTGTTACTTGTTTGCGACATGTTCTTTAAGTGAAACTCGAATAGGGTCAAGTGGCCACAAAGATGGTCTTCGAATTATTACTTTTTTTAATAGTTTGGAGATGTATCTAAACCCCTGCTTTCGGGTTTGGTGTTAGTGTTAAAGCGGATACAAGTTATCCTAGCCACTTACATTGTACCAACAACCTAATGAAAATGTATACTCGGGATCAAACATCCCTTTTTTTTTTATGAAGATATCCATCAGAAATTAGACTTTTTGTATGATCTCGGTTATTTTAATAGTTTTGGCATGTATGTTAAAGCGAGTAAAAGTTATCCTAGCCATTATCATTGTAGCAACGACTTAATGAAACTTTGTATACTTTGCCTCACACGTCCGACTTTTTTCATGAAGATCTCCAACCACTATCATTTTATATTTTTTTTTATCATGGTTGTGTTGATCACCCTGATGTGTTTGTCCCAATTTGTTGCCAAAAGCTGAAGCTTCGTGCACATCAGGGACGTTTCCCTTCTTATGGTGAGTATGACATCATGTTGATTTCATAAGTTAAATTTGGCTATTTAAGTAATTGTGTTTACATAAAGCCTTACTACTACATTCTTATGGAAGGGCCTGATAGTGAGCACACAAATATACGTTCATGACATAAAGTACGTATAACATGCCACGCGTTAAAGTGGATATGTGTGTAGCCACTGAAAGTGTATCTGATGGGATTCGAGTTTCTTGGAAAAAGAGAGCCAATTCACACCGGCAAGGGACAAAAGAGAGCCTGGGACTATCGATTGCATGAAAGCAAAATTTAATTAATCGCTGCAGGAGCCATATAGCATTAGCAGAAGCCTGCAACTCAGCCTCCTTCTGTGACACTATAATTATGAGGGACCATAGCAAAGTCAGGCGTCAATGTACATATAATCAATGTCGAACTCACCCAACCCCAAATACACCTACATTAAGTAAGCATATCGAATGCATAGACGGAACTCTATGCCTATTCAAACGGGCATTAGAAACAGACTCTATCACTTTCCCCTAAATACGGTGACTTTGAGAGTGGTGTAGCAAGAAAGTGTAGACATAGAGAAGAACATTACTCACATTGTCTAGGGTTACCCTCAAAGTGACTAAAGATGTGACGTAGTTGTCACTGTTTGCCCGGCTGAATCCACAGTTGCACGGAAGTTGGAGATTCCGTGGATATTAAAACAATTTGCCACCTGCATTGCGTTTGCCATACGATCAAGAGACAGGCAATGAACCACACCAATTTAGACAACATGACACACATTAGGTATAGTTGATAGGGGAACATTGAAGGGGAGCATGAATAACAGCCCGTTTTCGCATTTCAATCCAACAACCATTTTTTTTTCATAACGTAAGGGTAGTACCCCTCGTCACATAAACAAAAAAGGACTGCCGATTTGAACAAACTCGCATTTGTTGAGATAACAGTAAAAAATTAGCTTCCTAATATAGAAAGTTAAACAAATGAATCAGACACCCTAATATGGAAATGATAATATATGAGCACGAATTGACTTAGCAAAAGCTAATAACACAAGACAAATAACACCAACGCTACAAAACTTAATACAACAACCAATTGTAAGCACCAATACTATCACCAACAATATTAAACATGGGAAAAACGCCAATCACCATCCAAAAAGGAAAATATCAAAATAAATACTCCGTACCAAGTATTACCTCACCGTGAATCTGGAGAAACCGTAAGTGCAGTCCCTAATAGTTAGAAGCGCCTGTAAATTGAACGGCAACAATACAATTAGGCGAGACGTGAAACAATTGGTATGAAAACAATGACCACCCATCTTAAGCTACTGAACGAAATCAATTTAAACCAAACGAGGAAGCCATTTAAAGTTAGGGAAAAAAATAACAAAACAAGGGGGGAATTAATGAGAAAGTATTAGCAAACATAATCATAATAATCATCATAATAAGAATACCTGTAATAACATCACCACCACCAATAATAATTGAAATTTGAGGGTGCCCATCATTTGAATAACAATCTCCATAATCCTGAGCATAATTTGAATGACCATCATCGGGTAAGAAATGGATACTAATTAGGAGATGGGAGGTTGTAAAATGGGTTGAAAAATGGGATGTAAAAAGAAATGGAAAGTCAAGAAAATTAAGAGGGAATGCGCAGGAAACAAAGGAGAATTGGGGAGCAATTAGATGATGTGTAAGGCCCTGTTCTTTTGGGCTGAATGGGAGCTGAACTGAACTGAACTGAACTTATAGGAGCTGAACTGAACTTATAGGAGCTGAACTGAACTTATTGGAGCTGAACTGAACTGAACTGAACTTATAGGAGCTGAACTGAACTTATAGGAGCTGAACTGAACTGAACTTATAGGAGCTGAACTGAACTGAACTTATAAGAGCTGAACTGAACTTATAGGAGCTGAACTGAACTGAACTGAACTAAACTTATAGGATCTAAACTTTTCTGAACTTAATTTTACTTAATTGAATAGAATTTATAAAATCTAAAATTTACTAAACTGAACTTTATTACCTAAGGTAAGATAATAACATAATTCCAATTTATATACATTGGTTTGTTCAAATAGATTACTACGTTGACATCATCTTTATCTGTATCTTTATCTTTTGGAAAAGACTGTCATAAAAAAAAGTATACTCTAAAACATAAGGTAAGATAATAACATAATTCCGATTTATGTACATTGGTTTGTTCAAATAGATTACTACGTTTACATTACGATAAAAAAATAAATGACATATTACATCGTTTTCTAACCATCTATTTCCATATCATCATCTTTCTCATCACTTTCTTCTTTATCTTCACTATCACTCGTAACAACGAATCTATTGACTCGCCAAATGTTTTTTACTATCTTGTTTCGTACCTTTAACATGATTTTTTTCCGCTTATCATCAAACATGCCCAAATCTACTATTCCTTGAATATTCACATCATGTTGTATAATAGGTATTCCAAGAGTATGCATCCTTATAAAATTATGGAGTTTGAATGTATAAAACAATAATAGACATTTGATATTTTTGTGACATTTGGGGCATATTTTTTAACACTCACCTTTTTTTCAATTGACCAAATGTCATTCCACTAATTAATGTCAAATGTTTTTATATCGGTTTTCATAAATAATATATTCCGTATAACTTTTCTGAACTTAATTTGTAAGAATTGAATTTTTCTGAACTGAACTTATAAGAGCTGAACTGAACTGAACTGAACTTATGAGAGCTGAACTGAACTGAACTTATAGGAGCTGAACTGAACTTATAGGAGCTGAACTGAACTTATAGGAGCTGAACTGAACTGAACTGAACTTATAGGAGCTGAACTGAACTTATAGGAGCTGAACTGAACTTAAAGGGGCTGAGTTTAAGTCCAAAAGAACATGGCCTAAGTATGAATAAAAAATTGGTAGTGGAGGCCACCCAACTAAGTATGAATAAAAAAGTGGTAGTGAGTGGTAGTGGAGGGTACCCAACAGTTGTATACTGTTTTATAGAAATAGTAAGGAGTTCTAAACTTTTTAATATAAAATAATATATAAATATATATATATATATATATGTGGTAGTGAGTGGTAGTGGAGGGTACCCAACAGTTGTATACTGTTTTATAGAAATAGTAAGGAGTTCTAAACTTTTTAATATGTATATGTAAGGAAATAGTAAGGAGTTCTAAACTTTTTAATATGTGGTAGTGAGTGGTAGTGGAGGGTACCCAACAGTTGTATACTGTTTTATAGAAATAGTAAGGAGGTCTAAACTTTTTAATATGTAAGGATTTCGAATGCAGCGAAAATAAAAACACAACGAAAGAACGAAAATAAAAATTAAACAGAAGAACAAGGGCACACGACTTTTAAGTGGTTCGACCTACATACACTTTAAAGGCCTACGTCCACTATATCTCTCATTAATATTTTCTTTAATAGTCCTACCCGATTACAAAGAAAATCTCCAAGATAAAACCCGATCGTCAACTCGAGTACAACCCCGTACCCCAAAATCTCTCACTCACAAAACTGAAAATTACAAACACTTTGGTCTCCTTATATGGTTCTCAAGTTAGAACGATGGAGAACAAAGATTCTATGAAACGAATGATAAGAGCAACTCGATTTTTATCTCCGAGCAGAAGTCAACAAGTTTTGCAAAATGATTTTCGAAAAATATAAAAGCTTATTTCACATATTTTTTCCAAAATGAATGAAGGTTAATTTGTCACAAAATTTCGTTCCACTCAATAATATTTTCAGAAAATCTTTTTGAAATCTCATGGAATATTTTGTAAAAATATTAAGTGCATCGTTTTTCTCTTTCAATAGCCAGACCCGATTCACAGACTGTTCAAAACAGCCAAATCGAGTTATGCTAAGATCATCTTCTTTACAACATCTAGACACACGACTATCGACTAGAACTAATCTTCATTGATCATTAAGCATCACTCCAGCCATTTATAACCTGCAAACACAATAATGTCTAGCCAAGCACAATTCATTCACGAATAACAAGTAGCATGGACTTGTCATCTAGGTAGTACGGACACTCCTCCTAACTAGCCGTCCCGTGTCGGACACACGGACACCTATAAATAAAGAATGAGAGGTTGAAAGACTAAAAGAGATTAATTAGAAGATGAGTTGGGTGAGAAATGAGAATAAATTATAGTCAAAGTCAAATTTTACCTTCAATTATTTACATTTAATATCAAATACCAATATAAAAATAAAATCGTACGTTATTTATAACTATTAAATATATATTTGATTAAATTTAAATGCCGTGTCCCGTGTCCTAAATTTCACGAGATGCCATATCACATGTCCGTGTCGTGTCCGTGTCCGTGTCCGTGTCCGTTTTCATGCTACCTAGCTTGTCATCATCAACATACATAGTTCAACCAGATGTTCTCCAGTATTCTATTCGCCAAAACATATTATTATACGTCTTGCAAAATTTACTACATCATTAGTCCATTTCTTTTTATTTCTTCATATCCTGTTTCCCAAACCAAATACACACCATTTTGTTTGATTTTAGAGTATCTTGTAAATGATTTTACAATAAATTGTAAAATCATATAATTAAAAACCTTGATCTTCTTGTTATGGAAATTAGTGATTGATGAAAGTTATTTTAGTAAAAGTTTTTAGGTAAATAACACCTGATTTTACAATACTTCTTATCTAAAATGGTTTTATATATGAATTGTTGGAACTATTAATAGCATATGTACCTTATTGGTTATTATCATCAAATGAAATGCATAAGCTACTGAAATATCACGATAAAAATCGTCCAACGACTTCAATTTATTAGAAACCGGCTTATATTGTTACAATGTTACCCATCCCCTCCGTTATGAATAAAAAGGAATACGCATCTGATGTGATACATCATGCCTTTTAATAACTGAGCTCTTATACACTTTTTCTAAGTTTTTAAAATTTATAAGATATATTTTAATTCTTTGACATCAAACTCAAAATTAACTCATAAATTACACAGATAGCTGTACTATAGCTGGTTATATAGTCTAGTCTGTTTTTAGGTGACAATACATATATACATTACGAGTTTACGACCCGATTGAGGCATTTTTGGTACGGGCAAGAATAAGTAACGAATTGATGCTTAAAAATGTGGATAACCCATGATAAGCATAAATAAAGCATTAAAGGATAGCAGAGTACGTGGTATATTGATATGCTTGCAATGTCCATATATAGTGTTTACGAATACTTGAGACAAGTACGTGTCGTAAGACACTTAAATTGGATTAAAACAGCGCAAATGTCACCAACACATACCGATTCTCTCGTTAATTACAGACGAATTGAGAGTATTGTTCACCGATTTAAGATCATATCAACATTTACACATTCTCACCCTACAGCAAGACCGTCTTACAGAAGATATACTGTTTACACCCGGCCTTTACTAAGCTAGACAAACACCATGCATAAACTAGTATGAAGTAGGTTTATCGGCCTTTTTTGTTGGCTATTCTAAACGTTAATTTACACAAATTCTCATTGAAGACGGGCACTATCCGTCAGCCGGATAGTGTCCCCTCACAATGCACGTGGGGAGGGGAAGTGAAGGGTAAATGGATCCTCCCATTTTGCCCTTCCACTTGCATATTGTGAAAGAAACATTATCCGTCTTCAGTGAGACAGTTAATCTGATACAACATCACAACTACGTAAATCAAAATTTGATTCCATTCCAGTTCCTCAATTGTAAATATATACTCCGTAGACTCCATGTCTGTCAAATCACGAGACTGTCTAAAATAGCTTTATAAAATGAGCTGTGAAGTAGTAGAGGTGAAAGGTGATGACTTCTAATCCTCACATAGTTTACCTCTCTTAAACTCAAGATGAATTTGTGTCCGTCTTAAAGATTACAAAGCTCATGTTATTAGAAACGAAGAAATCCACTCTAGTCTCTAACAGTCTAACATCTAAGTACAGTGGCGGAGCCAGGATTTGAATTTAGGGGGGGCGAAAAATTTTAGGGGGGGCGAACGACTATTTTCATAAGGTACTTTTAAAAAATTTCGAAAAATTTCGCTAAAAACTTCGAAAATTTCAACCGTCAGGGGGGGCGACCGCCCCTGCTAGCCCCCCCAGCTCCACCACTGCATCTAACCTTGTGGAGAATTACACATAGAAGCTAGGCTCTGCTTAGCGATGAACTCAGAAACCAGAGTCTCCGTTTTTTATCTTCAAATTTACAAGTTTTATTGATGAAATTCAATCTAAATCTTAAATTATACGGAGTAGTACATGTGTGCATAACTGCATTTATATTCAGGCCTCATATTTTGTGTACGAAAAAGCTATATCATACTCGTACTTTATAATCGGAAATGTTGGTCAAGTATCATAGTATAACTGCAATTATCTTTTGTACTTTTGTTGTTATTTTTACATAAATTACAGTATAAAATACACAAATTGTAGTATAAAAAATAAGACCATTTGGGTTAAAATAATAACCACCGTCAACAATAGGATGGATACATACTCCGAAGTCCGTAACTCCGTACTAAATAGCAACTAGATCGATAAGTGATAAATATAATGTCCACTTGTCTAAGTTTCGAGATGATACCATACTAACCATAGACATTAGACATGGTCTCATGGACCTCGTAGCCAGCCTTACTTTGATAATAAATGATGAATGAATAGTAGGTGAGAAGTGAGTAAACACTTACTCCTACTTCAGTTGTGCATACATTGCACGGAATTACAACATGTGACAATCGCCATTATTGCATTGAACTACCTTGCTTTCTATCGCTAAGTCTTGCTTTAGACGGTTTCATCCCTTTAAAATTTAAAACGGGTTAAGTATTATCAAGTGGGGGTAATAAAGACAAAATTTTAAGTATATTCTAGGCAACAAGTGAGGTGATTTGGTATGTATTTAACTGTCTTAAGCGTAAGAATGTTAATGTCCGTGTAAAATGAGAATTTGTGGCTTTCTATAGATCATAGTAAACTATATATGTATGTCCATTTTTATTTCTAGGATCAAACTAACTTTCACATACAATATACTATCAAATCTAAAATGGAAAATTCAGAGCATATAGGAGTAAATTATTGTATGTTTTACAAGATTTTTTTTTTTAATATATAGAAAATTCAAAGGATTCATGTACTGCGACGAGGCGATAAAAAAGACTTGGCCATAACTTAAGTTCTTGTTAATATCATATTGTAAATATATGAAGTCTAAAACGATTATGGACCTTGCATTGACCTATCTTCTTCACAAAACCGAAATAATAAGTTATCTATAAAACGATTACCTACTTTATACAAATATGAAAAACATAATTAACTATACAAGATCACCCTAATATGGAGTATCTACCAAAGAAACTTTACATTTTTGTAATCAAAGCACTCTCCTCCTCTAAATACATATAATTTTCAACCTACCTAAAAGTAAAGTAACCAAAAAAAGAACATAAAATCTTCTACTAAAACTAAGTACACACTATGTTCTATGATTGCATCCAATAGACCAATACTACTAAACCTCAAGTGCTTTACTACTTGCATCTATATGATCACCACTATGAATAATTCCATTATTATTATTATTAGCACTACTCCCATTAAGTTCAACCTCATCATTTTCATTCCCACCCCTACTACTTTTGCTCTTTGGTCCCTCAACTATCCCATATTTGCTTAGAAGCTCCCAACCCCAATCCCCAATATGCAACATAATATAAGTCCCAATCCCTCCAATTAAACCATATGCTATAGAGTATGTCATTGGCATCAAAATTAGTGTTATAAAGGCTGGAATTGCTTGTCTCATGTCCCCCCATTCAATTTCAACAACTGACCTCATCATCAAAACCCCAACCAATATCAACGGCGGGCCCACCGCCCACGCGGGAATGGACGCGAGTAACGGCGTTATAAACAGGGCCAGGAAGAAATACCCGGCCGCTGTTAACGCCGTTAAACCTGTCCTCCCTCCCTCACGGATTCCCGTTGAGGACTCAATAAATACCGTTACAGGTGAGGTACCTAACAGGGACCCCACCACAATTGAAACAGCATCCGACATGAATGCAAAATATTGTCCTTCAAACTCCCCGTTACGGTCCACAAAACCCGCGAACCGTGCCATAGAGTATAGCGTACCCGTAGTATCCAATACGTCTACGTATAAAAATGTGATTAATGCAACCCAAAATGGACCTTTTGTCACACCTTTAAAAGAAAGTGCGCCAGCTGTGTGTTTAATAAAGTGGACATCTACCACTCTTTTAAAGTAACTAAACGCAGCGTTTCCCGATTCCGTGTGGGGAAATGCTGTGACACTCGAGTTTCGAAACCATGACACGATAGTAACGAATAAAATACCGTATATCATCGCTCCCTTAATATCTTTAACAAGACAATACCCGATTATCACGAACCCAACTACACCTAACCAAAAGGTCGGACTTTCCATCCGATGATTTAAACAATAAATACTATCCGAAATGGCCCCACCCGGTAATAACGAAATTGTACCATTTGGGGATGTTACAACTGGTGCGAGTGGGACCCGAGACGAACTCGGGCACCCACCCAATGTTAATAAAGTTGATCCGCTGTAACCAACTAACCCGATACCCTGGCTACTTTGTAACCCAATAAACGCTAAAAATAACCCGATACCTGCCGACGAAGATATTCGCACCGGTTTCGGGATTAATTTAGCGATCCGCGTTCGTAACCCGACCGCGGAAATCGCTAAAAATATCAACCCCTCGATAAAAACAGCTGCAAGGGCAGTTTCGTAAGAAATACTTCCGGAACCGTGAAATCCCACAACAGTATACGCGAAATACGCGTTAGTCCCCATACCAGGCGCCAATGCGAGAGGTAAATTGGCGAAAATACCCATGATGAAACACCCTATTAACGACGATGCCACCGTGGCAACAATCAAGTCTTTTTTTATTCCGGTCAAACACGAAGCGTACCCAGGGTTGACTGGATGAAACTTACACGTGTCATCGGGGGTGATGACATGGCGTGTGGGGCCAGAGCAGTTGTTGACGTGGTAAGTGGGGTCGGAACAGAGAGGGATACAGTCAGAGACTGAACACGTGGCACCAGAGTCGGATAATATAGAGGCGTTGACTGCGAGTATGTAGGCCATTGTTAGGAAAGTGGCGGTACCGGCTCGAACCTCGGTTGTGAAAGTGGTTCGTCTTTCGGCGAGTTTGAAATGTTTGCCGACTCGGCTGTTCGCTATTGTTGCGTTCAGCCGAGTTATCGGGGTGGGTTTAGGGTTTAGAGTCGAGGTTACGATAGTGTCGAGATCAGTCATGGTCATTATGGGAAGGGAAGGAGTAGATATGAAGGGAACGTAAGGGAGTGTTTTTAGAGAGGGAAGTTTTGTGAGGTTTGATATTGAGTATTTGAGTGAGTTTGTTATAAAGTGTGAATAGAGTTACGTTTGAGAAGGGTATGTAGGTGTGATTAGTGAAGTAGTTGTTAATGCTAGGTTGATTAAAGTCATTAAAAAGATATGATAGTTTCCGTGTTAATTGGATCTTAAAGGTGATAGTAGAAGTTTAGTATATTCTTGATCAATTTGGGTTGGTATTTTGTTAGTATTAATAATGGACGACCCATGATTTGAACTTAGGGGCGAACAAGTAATAACGTAAGGTATACTCGAAATTTTTAACTAAAAAACTGCGGACGTCCCTGTTAGCCCCCTAAATCCACCACTGCATAGTATGCATTTCGATAATTAGTGAGAGCAAGAAGTGAGAATTAAATTTCATGTAATAAGTAAACCTTGAATAAATGGCCTATTTTGTTTTATTTACGTGGCTAATTGACTAGCGAACGCTCGAATGGTAGTCGTTTCGGTTATACGTCACGAGGTCCCTACGGACAAAGATGGCAGCTAAATTTTGGTTTGAGGATATGCAACCTTCTACCATTCGACATTCTATCGTCTCATACTGTACTGTACTTAATCAATTTAAATAGATTAATCGTGTGAAACAAAGATAATGTAAGTAATTATATTTTCTTTCCTTTTTTGTATATGTAATTTATAGGGATCCATCATTTGATCATTCATTCTTTACCCAAATGTAAAGGTTTTTTAGGGAACAAACTATATAAGTAAATAAGTAATGACTGTAATTACATGATCTGAACAAATATATCTAAGATACATGCTTGATCAATTCCATTAGATACGGTCTCCACATTTGAGTCACCACCCACAACTTAACAACGACTCGAATGCTATGTGCCTATGTGGATTTGATATGGGAGTTTGATCACACCCACGTAAAATAATGAGTATGATATATAGCTTCCTGATTTACTATAGTAGTGAAATACTCCTTTACGGCTTTACATGTGAGTGTTTTTTGCCCATACAATACTATCACTTTTATTTTAAATCAGCCCGGCAAATAATTAGTCTTCCTTGTGACAGGACGGGTCGTGTTTTTTGCCCATACAATACTATAGTAGTGTTTTTACATGTGAGTGTTTTTTTGCGACGGGTCGTCCTGTCACAAGCAAGACGACCCGTCGCAAGCTTGCGACGGGTCAAATCCCCCTCACAAAGAGCAAGTGGCAAGGCAAGCTAAGTGGGGGGCTCCATCCATTTGCACCCTACTTGCCCCCTCACTTGCTCTTTGTGAGGGGGATTTGACTTGTCGTAAGTTTGCGACGAGTCGGTCCGTCACAAATGAGAATTTGTGCCGGGGAAATTAGGCCTCTCTTCCAGTTGTTAGAGCAACTGTGTTGGTTTTCTAACGGTTGTGATTTAAGGTCACGGTTTAATTCATCATATTAAGATCTTTTGTTATAGGCTTTGATATTATAGTAAATCATGTAAACGGGTCTGGACCGCATTCAAATGGAGAAGTGAGAGTCTTTTTCATAAGTGAAGGAAGATTTCACTTTAAAACAAATTGAATACAAAGGAAGTAGTCATTAGCTTAGTACTTTTAATCATCCTGATCGCTTCTTTAGGTTTTCTTTATTTCGAAGTCATCTGTTTATCATACTTATTTTTAATATCAAACTCAAGGCCATACCAAGCTTTCTCAGCCTTTCTATTTGGCAAAATGATGGACAAGTAACTTTGTTATTCAGCCAGCCGATAGTTTTTTTTGGAAGAAAATCTTTTCAATAATAGCAAAATTAAGGTTTTAAAATGGAACATCAAGAATAAATGTTTGTAATTTTCTATAGAATTAGGTAACCCACAACAATTAGTTTAAATAAGGATGGCGATAGGGCGCCACCGGGTGGTACCGAATCTCGGCGCCACCATAATTAAAAATAAATAAAAAGGAAAAAAGAAAATGCTAGTTTTTTTATTTTGCACCAAAAATATAAGGGTAGGTACGTAATTTATATATCTATTTCAATTAAAATTAACTTCTAACTAAAGTGAATTACATGTATCATATTAACCTAATTTAAAGTAAATTATTTTACCAATAATTAAGTTTCATCATCGTATTATGTTCTTTATCATCTTCTTCGTTTCTTATTTAACTACTATAAACCATTACTTTCATAAACAAAGACAAACAGAAAAGAATTTGTTACCATTGTCTTTCCCATATACTCCTACAGTCCTACGAGATACCATCACACCAAAATCTTTAACTATATAAATTGATACACATTTACTAATCTACATCATTTACTTGTTAATGGAGGATGACAGGAAACTTGTGAACGAACACAAACATAGAACAAATTGTTTGTTCCTCAAAAAGTGGCAAATTGTAGGGATATTTTATTGTTTTTTTTTATTTGCTATTTTTTGGTTAGTTATGCAAATTTATGTTCCTAAACTACCCTTTTTACTAATTTATGTGAAATTTGAAATTTAGGGGAGGAAAATGAAAAAACTTACCTAATTTACTATTATGAAAAAACTTACCTAATTTGTAAGAATTGAATTTTTCTGAACTGAATTTATAAGAGCTGAACTGAACTTATAGGAGCTGAACTGTGCGTGGTTATATTTAGTGGATAAACAAACCTAATATAGAAAGATAAACAAATGAATGAAACACCTTAAAATGGAAATGGTAAACAAATGACCGGGACTGAAGGAGTAACTTATTTATTAGAATAATAAAAATGTCCTTTTTCTTGTACATGCATCGACTGTCTAATATGTAAGACCATCTTACTCTATAATTTGTGTAATTAAATTAGGGTGTACTAAGTAGAATTTAGTTACGTGCAAATATATGTTTAAATTGCTTTCAACTTGAGTACTAAAACAACTAATTGACTAATGAGTCATTGCAGCTTACCTAATAGAATTAAGTGAACGTGACATAAATTCATGATAATTTAGACTTTCAATGAGCAAGCAACTAAGCCGTAAGGGTGAGGCCTGAGGGCCGTGGCCCGTAGATAAGTAATGATAATATATTAGGTAATCAGGCTAATTAATGTAATCATGTGTTAATTAAACTTTAGTCAAATAAAGAAGGTATGGAGTATATTTTAACTTATAATTATCAACAACTTGAGGTAGTTTGTTTACTTTTGTGTAAGCTAATCAACTTCATCATGCTTTATTCATTTTGGATTCAAACCGGAAAGATATGAGTGGGCTAGTAAGAGCTGTTGCCCATCAAAAAAATATATGCAAAACTTCCATTTTTTTTACTTATAATTTTAATTATTACGGATTATATCTCATTGATAATAATTTGAGGTTACTATAATTTTCAACCATGTTTTAACCCCATACAAATTTTCCAAATAAACATCCAACTTTATAAAAATGTAATTAATTATTAAATGACTTGAAACAAAAAAAATTACAAAAGTATGGGCCTAAAAATATAATACATTTTTATACTTAAAATATACATCAGTATTGTTTACAATACTAATATCGAAAAAAAATGACTCAAAACAACGAAAAAAACGAGGAAAATAACTCATATATACAAAATATATTTGGCTAATTCCATAAACTACCAATTTATTGTCAAAGCGCCTTACATGAGAGTTATTGTTTGTAAAATATATTTGCCTAATTCCATAAAATTCACCCAATTATACCACGAATATTTTATTAATAATATCTTTACTATTTTTCATAAAAACATCCCCGTGCAATTTTGCACGAGGTTAAAACTAGTATGTTAATAAAGATAAAAATTTTAGTATTTTCTAGAAAATAAGTGGTATGAGTTGGTATGTAATTGACCCGTCTTAAAATTATGACAAATATACCCCGTTTTAATTGAGAATTTGTGATACATCAAAGGCATGGCTGAGCCAACAAATTGAAGTGTATATTTCATGTATTGCATCGTGTGTTTTGATGTCTTTTGTATTTATTTTGTCCCAATCATTTATTATGTCAAGAAACCATCTAAAAAAATCTCAAGTTGATGGTTAGATTCTTATGATCGATTTTGTATTCTAACATGCCCCCTCATACGAATATCCATTGAACTTGAAGTATGGATGCAATGCAAGCCTCCCCATATATCCTAGTGCTAATATTCTACCGTAGAAAGTGGGGGTGGTGAGATTTGAAACGTGACCTCTTGGTCACACTGGCCCTGATAGCATGGTAAATCATGCAAACGGGCTTGAACTACACCAAAATGAAGGAGAGAGAGTCCGCTTCATAAGTCCAATGAGATTCCGCTTCAAAACCTATTGATAATAGAGGGAATATCTCCTAACTTATAAAGTGGTAAACTCTCTGCTATTTTATTCCCTCCAATTAAAAGTGATATAATATATAAGACCGAGAAATACAATATTCCGATAATGAAAATGAACAAGAAGTGAACATACAAATATGAATAAATCGACATATGTATTCGTTGAGATTCTAAAAATGAGTTAATGAAACTTCTAAAGGTGGATAGTTAACCTACCAAGTTTCCAATTGACAACACACACACATAATAATATGCTCAAATGACAGTAACACATATATATTCTCGGCAACAATACGTCTCTCATGCACCCTCGATGAATAAGCTAAGGAACAAATCACGTTGCATAATTGTTGGATGAATAATTGTAGTATTACGCAAAATGGCTTCAAGCATCTAATATAACTAACTTTATTATTTTCTCGACGTGTGGTCATTTTTGAGGTGGGGGACGATACACATATCATTGGTCCATCCCTCCACTACCAATAGTCCAATATTAATGTTGCGGTCAACAAGTGGAACATACACACATTTTTTTTATATATAAAAGGTCACTAAATTGGATAGGCTAGGCCAGATGCCCTAATGGTACATGTTAGAAAAATCGCTAAATAATTTTGATGTTTAGAGTGTATCTAAGACTCATAAAGTAATTACTAGGTTGTTTGATTTTCGAATATCTTTTTTCCCTAGATTTCTACTCATTATATTGTTATTAATGAAGCTACATTATAAGTTATAACCCATATATATAGATTTACTTTGTATGTGCTAACTATCTCGAGTACCTCACAACTCAATGATCAAGTGTAAGTATTTTCTATTTAAAGATCTTATTCATTTAGATATGTTATCTAAAACTAAGTAATAATAATTAACAAATGAAATTAAGTATTATCTGAAACTCAGTGATCGAGTGTAAGTATTTTCTATTTAAAGATCATCACCACCTAAAACAAAAGCTATAAATGTTGCTACTCAAAAGTATTTCGCTCTAGATAAGTATTGGAAATGGTGGTAGTCAATTCAATTAGGGTTCAAAAAGTCATTCGATCCCAACAATCACACAAGAAAACGAATGGGGGTGGAGGGAGGGGTCACCAAATGAGAATTATAGAACTTTTTATTTCACACTTTCTTCTTAAACTCTTCCTTTTTTTTTGCCTTCTAGTTTAGTAGTGATATATGAGAATTGGTCTTCACTATTATCTAGCAACATGTGAAAGCGATTGATAACATAATGCAACATAATTTCCACAACTAAAGCATAGGATGGGATAGTACATTAAGCAAACTCCAAACAACCAACTTCATTATTGGACCTTTGTACTTTCTACATTGTCATTATTGGTTAAAAATTTAGCTCTATTATATGTGTAAAACCATATGTTATTCGCATCATATACTCCGTATCATTTAGTTACATGGGCGTCTAAGGCCATGTGCAATCATGCGAGCGAGCTAGGGAACCTGACCTCTGATTTTGATCATCGAATTTAAAATTTTATTAACGAAATTCAATCAAACCCTTAAAATAAGGCATACTTGTATATTAATATATAAGGCCTTACTTTTTGTGAAGCACATGGCCTCAATTTATTTTAAGAAGCCTATGTTTACGACATTAGTAAATCAAACTAAAACTGGGGTATGATTTGTTAATATTTTTTGTTAAATAATAAATCGTAATTATTATTTTAGTTACCCTGGGAAGTTGGGACATTTCTCGATAATAACCTAGACAACCAATAGTTTTAGACGAGATCGAGTTTTGTAATTAATATTACATTTAATTAAACTATAGGTTAACATTTTATGATCACTTAGTTAATGCAAGAAATAAAGTTGATACAAGGGAGAAGGTAAGAATGGTGAAATATGGAAACTACAATTTCCCACCATATTTCAATTTTTACGAACACGTTTTCTTGTTTCAGACGGATAGATTTCGCCTAAAATAATAAAGACGGAAGTTTTGTAACTATTTATTTATGGTTAAATGTAACCACAACGGTTCGGTTAGTGTTACATGCTAATTTGTTTTTCAAAAGTAATTACTGTTGAGGTATCTTCCCATATGTGTGTGAGGGGGCATCCATCCCACATCGGTAGAATAATAGTGAAGGGACTAGCTTATAAGTAAGTGGGCTACTCCTCCTATCACCAATTGGTTTTAGGATGGAACCTCACTTGCATGTGGGCCGGTCTCATGCATCTAATTCTATAAGCCCGCTGCGGAGGACTCAACAAATGGTATCAGAGTCGACGGTTCGGCTTGGGACCGCAAGGTGCGATGTGGTGACGGAGCTCGAGATGACGCAGAGTAGCGTCGTGGTTGCGGAGTAGCACCACCGCTGGGCTTTCGCCCTTGGTTGACCAGAGATGCGGAGTAGCCTGGTCGGCTTGGTGCAGGGTTGCATCGGGTGCGGAGTAGCGCCAAGTGAGGGGGAGTTTTAGCACACACACATGTGAAAGGGGGAGATTGTTGAGGTCTCTTCGCATATGTGTGTGAGGGACATCCATCCCATATCGGTAGAATAATAGTGAAGGGACTAGCTTATAAATAAGTGGACTACTCCTCCTATCACCCATTGGTTTTGGGATGGAACCTCACTTGCTTGTGGGTCGGTCTCATGCACCTAATTCTATAAGCCCTCTGCGGAGGACTCAACAATTACATTTTATTGTAAAATGTCATAAAAACGATGAGTTGCAACTCTTGCGACTTGCGAGTGTACGGTTATAACAGAAACGAGAAAGAACAATAAATAAAGAATAATAAGTACAATAACGAACAGATTTACGTGGTTCACTAACAGTGTGTTAGTTATGTCACATGGCAGAAAGAGGAGAGTTTTATTAATGTTTAGGAGTTTTTACAGAGTTTCAAATTCATATTCAGAAGTTATGATATGTGGCTTAAAGAGTTTATATACTACTCTCTAATACTTAATACAGAATACCTAGAAAAACCTAAAATAGACCATATGCTACTCTCTAATACCTAATACAGAAAACCTAGAAAGACCCAAAACAGACCATATGCCAAAAGCAGATTCTTAACCCAAACAGATTAAAAGATATCCCGTATAATCACTCGAAGTGACAACTAAATTGAAATGGCAACTAAATCGATTTAAAGCATAAATCCTAACACGTAGCTTTACTTGTCTCAAGCCTCTTATTATCATCGTCTTTTCGACTAATTCACAAATATTATAAAATTGTAAGGTAGATGTCCTCAGTAGATTTGCTATTATCAGTTGGTCTCTCTTGTGACGGTCACAAGCTTATGACGCATTAAATGTGACCTTTTTATGATAAAAAGTAATCATCCATAAAATGTTACCAGTCATATAATTGTTGCATTTTCCATAAAAAAAAAGGTCACATTTGCTCCGTCACAAGCTTGTGACGAAAAATGTCGGTCACAAATCAGAATTTGTGTCCTATTATAAACTGAGTACAAGTCAAAGAGTAAGGTTAATGTGGTCCAATAATCAAGTTAATAATTCTAGTATGCACATAATTATTACACTAAAGATTTACAGTAGGTCTTGCTTAAGACGGGTCGGATCTTGCAACGGGTATTTTGTGAGAGGAAATGGGTAGAGGGAACAAGGTGGACACCCCCATGTGCTCTCCACTCACCCTTAATGGGTATTTTGTGAGAAAATATGATATCCGTCTTAAGCTTAAGACGGATACCTCCGTCTTAAATAAGAATTTGTGAAAGATTTAATGCTGCAAAGTCGCACAAACTTTAAATCCGTAGATAGCATTTTCTATTCGCAAATGATATAGTGCTAGGATCAGACTGTCCAACCTCCCCAACGAACCACCAATGTTTCTCCACAAATTCTCATTTAAAATGAATTGACCTATTTTAAATTTAAAACGGGTTAAGTCTCCCTTATAAAAAGTAAGAAGGAGGTGCGGGATGCAAGTTGAGCTCCCCATGTATCCCCCCACTTGCTCTTTCTGAGAGGGGCTTGACCTGTTTTAAGTTTAAGATGAGTTAACCTGTCTTAAATGAGACTTTTTAATGTTTCAGGGGGAAAATGGAGCAAAATGAGGATAATATTTAATAGAAAAGGAGAGCATGTGTATTGTAAATCGATTACAAAAGACTTATTATTAGTAGTGTTAGGTTGAAAAGTGGAAACTTATGTCAGGTCAAAGAAGTTTTTTATTAGTGTTCATAAAATATTAGGCCAGAGCATGGATCGGATATCCGATCCGAACTCCAATTTCGGATCGGATATTCGATCCGAAAATTCAAATTTTTACTATCCGATATCCGATCCGAAACACTTTGGATATCCGATTTTAATATCCGAAAAAATCGGATCGGATATCCAAATATCCGTGGATATCCAATTTTCGAGATAATTTTTTCAATATGTGTATTTATCTTACAAAATGTCTTTTTTGCTAAAAAAAAATTATTTTATAAAAAACTTCACTACATATAATAATTTAACATCTCGTATCCATCCGTAAATTGAACTAAATTAACTCCTCGATTTAGAAAAATTAAAATAAACCCACATCTGTCAACACAACATTGAAAACAAGATTTCCCCCATTCCCGTAAATATGTGAAATAAAAACTCTTCTGCCTCTGAAATCAGGAGAGAAAAAAAAGCAACTGGAACTAAAATAAAGATTTGAATATAAGAGTTGATGAATGAGAGAGTTAGGTCATAATATTCATGTTGTTGATTAGAGTAATTTGGGTAAAATAAAAGAGAAGATAATATTAATGGGGTTAATCATTATGAGAAAGATGGAGTCACAATCAGAATTTGAAGACGGAAGTTAGTACTCCCTCCAATTTTTCATCTTCTTCCCTCTTTCCATTTTGAGCTAAGTGTGGTGATGTTCCCTCTTTCGTTATTTGTGAGTAGTTGTGTGGTCCAAATTTAATTGAATGTGGGGTAGTGTGTTTTGTGTGGTCCAAAATGATTTCCTTAATCCTTGTGTCCAAAAGAAAAGGGAAGAACATGTAAAATTGGAGGGAGTATTTTTTAATGGAGTAAGAGGAAGTGACTTGATTTCTCATGTCTGATAAAATGATTTCAACATTTAGGGTTGAAGAAATGGGTGAGTATATATATAAGGTACAATATGGTGTATTATGGGTCAATGTTGTAAACAAGTACATTTATGGATTTTGAAGGCCCAAAAGTAATGGGTAAGTTTCAACTTTCTTTGGAAAAAATGTAACAAAAGTTAAGTTTCGGATCGGATCGGATATCCGAAATTTTTAGACTGGTATCCGATATCCGATCCGTATCCGAAAGGTTCGGATCGGGTATCCGATCCGAATGTCATTTTCGGATTGGGTATCCATTTTTTCGGATCGGATGCGGATCGGATATCGGATCGGTTCGGATAATCGGATTTTTTGCTCAGCCCTATAAAATATAGTAAAACGAGTGCATTTTGGGAAGGAGGCTAAGAGTTGTATAGGTTTAATTCAAAGGGGACAAAATTATACTATTATGGAGAGTGGACACCGACGCGGAAGAAGCCTAACAGAGAGTATCAAAGCTTCCGCACAACAAATATTATCAAAGCCCAAGGTTCGACTTGGTTTAGATACATAAAAAAGCATCCCTATAAAGCGTGAAACTCCTATAGCTTGATGGAGAGCTAATACGTTCGTGAAAGGCGACACGAGTCTCACGACGATGAGATAGGTCGTCCAAGAGAGACAGTCAACGACCCAAAAGTCCCGTGAAGGGACACATGAACCCCTAGGAGGACACATGACTCATGTCCCACATCGGTATTGTGAGTACAAAACAAACTATTATTATATATCTTTTGACTATATATATTATTAAATCTCTTCACAAATTTTAAGAAACACAACTAAACAAATTAAAGAACAGATTAAGAGGAATGCTACCGATCTTTCTTACCTAACCCTTTCACGAAAAAAAAAAAAACGGATAAGAGGAATAATGCTACCGATCTCTTCTTATTTGTGACAGACGATTTTTGTCACAGGCTTGTGGGAGAGGACTCGTGAGAGGTCCTAAGGTTGTGACGGTCACATTCGAGCTTTCTTATGTTAAATTGGTGATGTATTAGAGACTTACAAGAGAAGGTCGAAAAGATATAAAAGAGAAGATAGATAACATTTATTGTCGAGCTGGTCTTGCTTTAGACGGATCGATTCGTCTTATTGTTTTAGACAGGTCAAATCCTCTTATAAAAGAGCAATTGAGGCATGTGAGGGGATAAAAATGGTTATTTTGAATTGATTTTACAACTCAAAGCTCATAGTGAAATACTCCGTAATAATTAGTTCGAGAAGCATTATCAAATTATCATATTCTCCCTTGGTCCGTGGGGCAAGAGATTGAGTGGTTGAGCAAGTAGCAAGTATAAGAATGGGTGTCTTTTTGTTGCTTAATGATTGACACTTTGACACCACGACAAATAAAAGCCCTTTTTATGTGTTAGTGAAAGTTCATTTTAGTTTTTAATAAGTACAAAAAATAAAAAAGTTCTTCCCAACTCTTTTGGCTCAGGTGGATTGTTGTCCCTAATTTTCAAGGTACACTCACCTTACCTTGATATGGCCTTAACTTCATAGGGTGTATTTTTGGGTTACAATTTAACTATTCAAGTCATATACTTCCTCCATTCAACTCCACTCTACCACTTTCATTTTTACACACTATTCATGAGTCGGCATCTAATTGCAATTTTCTTTCAATATATAAGTGAAAATATATTCATGTGTGATCTTGTTTGATTCGTCTTTACGAGTACATTATTAATATTCAACTTTTATAATTTTTGCAAACACGTAGCTAACGATATTTACCGCGCAAAATACGTCTCGGCAAACGTGAAAAAATATTTTGGTAGAGTGGAGTTGAATGGAGGAAGTATACTTTAGCTGCCAAAAAAAAAAGTCTTATATACTTTGACAATGAGAATATTAGAACATACTTAATGTTAAGGTGTACTCATGATCTCATCATAGCTATATTACCCTGTAAATTATACAAGATTCCCAAGTTCAAATTTAAACATGTACGGAGTAACTCTTTAACTTGAAAGGAGTCATTCAATCATATATAATATTAAAGCTGAAGCCGATTGCCTAATAAGTTGACACGTGTCATAATCTCAATTGCTTAGAAATATTTTATTTAACCTATGAGTATTAGCAATTACCCATTCTTACCAATTAGTAATCTAATTTAATTTGAATTTGAGTTGAAGCTAATTAATCCCACAAATCTTTCCCAATTTAAAATACAAATCAATTTACAATATAAAAAGTTATAAAACTTGCCAATAATATCTCCTAAAATATTGGCAAAATTAATTACTCTATTAATCATTTTAGTCAAATATGTCAACTTTAGTTATAATACAAAATACATAAGGTTTTTGAAAAAAACGTTATTATGGTAGTACTCCATAAATAAACTCCATAAATTATTTTGCAATTATTTATTTACTGCGGAGTATTTGCAGTTATTTGCTTCAATTTTTGTTTTTGCACATATCGTCTACATCTAAATTTGTACTGCATACTTACTAGAAAGAAAGATAAGAATCAAAATCAGTTTGTAATAAAGATACAAATCATCTACTCCCCACAATCTAACAGTTCGTAGTAATACCATTTTTCTTCTCCGTTGACAAAAATTGCATTTGATTAACATATGTATGTATATGTGAGACGTCATAAATGTTTAACGACTTAATTTTTAGAAAAAAATGAAAATTGAAACAAAGTTAAGTTTTATCAGTTTATGAAAATTGAAACAAAGTTAAGTTTTATCAGTTTATGAAAATTGAAAGATTAACATGAATATATAATTAAATAGGGTAAAAAATGAATTAGCAAATCAATTTATGATGATGTATTCCCGTGGCCTTAGAGCACATGTTCAAAAAACAGATTTTATTTTAATTCAGAATGTAAATCAACCAATCCAAGTTTAAATGTAAATTTTATTAACTTAATGTCATAGTTATGGCTTAACAAAGCAACGCCCACTTACTTGATATGCTCAACAAAATTTGCAAAAAAAAAAATGATCTTATTTGTTCAACTATCTACCATAATATTCCATGCATAAATAATTCTATATTTCAATATTTTGTATTTGTATGCTCTCATTATTCATAAGCCATGGTACATACAGGGTTAAATTTGGAAGATCGAAACGACAAGGATAAGCATTATGTCGTATTTTTAAGAGAATTTTTCATGTATATATTAAGAACATAACTCAATAAAGATTACATTGTGACCTATAATCTATTATGCATTATAAATTCTTATCTCTTACAAATATACTTCGTATTTCATTAATATTACACTTATACTGGCTCACTGATTGATCGAAAGTAATAGTTGTGGCCGTAAATAACTTTCTCGATTATGAACTTAAAATGAGATCGCGACTACATTGTAATTTTTGAAACTTTGAGAAATATATAATGTTGTGAAAACGTATCCGATATATCACAATATATATAAATAGATAAGGTTTATTTAGCCGGTACATGTGTGAAAATATACGTGACTCTTTGTTTTAAAAAATATTATTTAAATTTTATATAAATTTTTCATAAGGAATATATATATTTATAATAAGGAATATATATATTTATAAGTTTCGTCCCAAATACATTGTTTTAGCACTATTTATGAACAAAGTTTAGAATGAAGTTTGATTGACTAAAAATGAATGTAACCTTTAATTTGGATAAGAGTGCCCGTATGTGATCCTAGACAACACGATTACACGAGTATTGTATAATAAACAACTTGATGTGTTATTCAAGCTAAGCGAAAATCCAATAAATTTTTTTATATAATACTTTTTTTAATACTTTTGACAATTTTTAGACTATTTATCATCAATCTAACTATGTAAGAGTTCTTTATGAAATTTTTTAAGTCTTTATTATGTTTATTATACAGGAATGTAAATTGTTTCAAGATGAATAATTAATTATATAGAACTCCCTCTATCTACCTATGGTTTTCACACTTCAATAAAATACTCCTCACATATATTAGAGAAGTTAGAAC
>JAIUZE010004914.1:0-21335 GCA_022085475.1 Heliosperma pusillum
ATCAAAAACCCCAAAAACAAGTTTTTACTTTTCAAAATATTTAAAACCCAAAAACATGTTATTTGTTTTGAATTCACCCCTCACACCATGTAAATACTAAGTGTGGGGAGGGAATTCCCAAAAAAAAAAAAAAAAAACCCAAAAAAAAATTGTTTTGTTTTCCTTTTCTTTTTTCCCCTCCTTTCATATTTGAGTCACTTACTCGGGGACGAGTAAGACTTAAGTGTGGGGAGGATTTTATTTCTTTTGTATATATCGTTGATTTTTGAAAAAAAATAAAAATAAAAAGTTGAAAAATGCCTAAAAATCGAAAAATTTGAAAATTTTCCAAAAAATATATGTTTAGATTAGTTTGTATATAGTTTATTTTGTATATATTGCCGTGTGTTTCTTTTTATCTCCATCCATAGGTGCGCCCCACATCATAAGAGGCACGAAAAAGGGAAAATGAAGACGCTTTGGTGAGATCTTTCCTATTTATCTTCTCCCTTATCTCCTTTTCTTCTTATTTGAGGATGGGATGTGTTGATGACGATGGTGTGAATTTTGTTGATTGGTGTGTGTGCCACTTGTGTGCTGTTAGGAGATAGCATTAGCTTATGTGTCATATAGTCGGTTAGAGCATGTGCATTTAGGTTGTATATATGCTAGATTGCATCATGGCATATAGTTGCATTTAGAAAAATGATTTAATAATTGTCTTTTTGGAAAACTTGTTGAATGTGCATAGTCCCTTTTTGCTACTTTTTTATTCATAAAGTGTTCATCTTAATCGTGGAATTTTAGACGCCCTGGGTTGTGCATATCTAGTGAGTTTGGACCCGTCTACTAATGCCGAGTCACGAGTTTGCGCTTATTCCACCTCGACAACCTCAATTGATGTGAATATTCCAATGGTAGAAAGGATTCTTAGGTGACCGTTCTTGCTATGCAACCAACCATGATTCATTGTTCTTCCACTTTTGCTCAACAAAGGAAACGAATCAAACAAGCTGAAAATATTGAGTCAATTATCAGTCAATTATCATCTTTTCTTGTTTTCGTCGAGGAAATGCAAAACGGAACTTCTAGAGATTCTAGTGGGCCCAAATCTAGGGCCCCTTTCGATGCCACTACGGTGGGGATACCCCTATTGTTGGTTCCGACCGCATGTCCTTGACGGAAACCGTGTGCTTTCGTGCCAAAAATTGCAAACCAAAATGCAAATCAAAAAGAAAGAAAAAGAAAAAAAAAAAAGAAAGCAATGTGTTGAAATGAAAATCTTGCAAGCAATTAGACTCAAATATCCTTTTCCTTTAATCCATCTTGGATCATTCGCCTTTGTGTTGCATAGTGAGACGGGACGACCCTTGTGTCTCATTTATTTGAGAAACGTGAATTCCATATGCTATTGTGCTTAATAACGTCACGAGGATTTCATTTCCATCTTCCATTTTATCGCTTTTGACCAAACAAATAGTAGACGGGGTTCAAAATTATCATTAGACTTGCACCGCTAGGAGGCGAATACTTTTCCATGCTTTATGATATTAGTGGCTTATAAGGATCATGCATTATTTAGACGGTTTTCCTTTTAGATATTTCCGTCACATGGATGAGGCATGTGATTTTTCTTTTGTTAGATGCATCTTTGTCGTGTTCTTATGTGTTTTTCATTTGGATGCGTCGCGATTTTGAGCAAGCCCCTACTTGCCTTGCAAGGAGGTACTATACCTCATGAGTATCTCCTTGTGAGTTGAAGGGACGGAGGAGGCCCGTTAATTGCCTACCGTCGGATATTATTAGTAGTTTAGGTAGTAGCCTTAGTATTAGTGTAGTGTTGAATAAGGGTACTTATGGGTCTCGAATCTTGTTTACTTACTCGAGGACGAGTAAGTCTTAAGTGTGGGAGATTTTGATAAGCATTTAATTAGTCACATTTTTCCTCTCATTTTCGTTCCCATTTTGGTCCATTTACACGGATTTGCGTGCCCTTGATTGCATTTTGCTCCCGATTTCCCGTGCAATGAATGTCGATCTTAATTTGTAGGAATTAAGGCGGAAATGAAGAAATCGGATCATAAAGGTCTTGCATGAGTCGGGATTCGGAAATGAGATGAAGAAGTGAGGAAAACAAGCCCCAGGTGGTGCAGGCCGGCCAACTGACCGGCGGCCGGCCACCCGGCCTAAACCGCAACTCCACAAAGAAGGAAAAAGAAAGAGTGAAGAAGTCAGCCCAGGTAGTGCTGGCCGGTCGTTCCATAATTAAACTTAATTTCTCATTTCAAGTTATTAAATCTAGTCTTTCTTAGGAGAACTAGCATAGTTTTGGTTTGTATTGAAAATTTTGGGTAAAGATATTCTCCCTATTCATTAATACAAGCTTTGTTGGTATAAATTTCTCATCTTTTTGTTATTTATGCAATTTATTTTCATTTCTAGTTTATTGTTTATCATTTGATTGTTATAATTATTCACTTCCTTAACACTATGTTCATTTCACTATTCCTTGCCTTTAGTTGCTTGATTTCCCTTAGCATGAGTGAGTAAATTCCCTCTAGGGTTTATGGGGAGCCTAAGGGAGGATTATGTGGGATAATTAGTTGGGTAATTAGTAGATTTGTGGTAATTATTTGGGTATTAATCATATGCACACTAGGTGTTTGATGAAATGTGTAAACGAAAGTTGCCCATTTTATCAAGTATCGTTTGATTATCTCTTAAGCGACGGTGGTAGAGATGATTAGACTAGTGTTTATATGGGTGATTTGAGACAAATGCGATGACTTTGTTGATGATTATTAATTGTTGAGACATTAGCAATTAATCCTACTCGAATCTATTACCCATTTGCTAATTACTAGACTAACCCATTAATCCCCTTAAGGTTAACCCTTTACCTTAGTTTCCCCTTAATTGTCTTCACCTTTTTATTTAGCGATTACTTGCATTTTCTAAGTTTTTAGTTAATCTTCCCATCAATCTCTTATTAGGCTAGAATAGGATTCATTCAAACTTGTAGTTGACCCCTCCATCCTTGTGGTTCGACCCCGACTTCCGCTACCGCATTAGTTGGGTTTTATAAATTGTTTTTGCTTGAGCGGTACGCGACAAACCGTTCATCAAGTATTATTGTTCTTAGCATAAGATTCTAGTTCGCGCCAAAGCTCCCTTCTATTTGACTGGTCCGGGCTCGCATATACAGAAGAGAAAAACCAGGGAGTAGCTGATGATCATTATTTATACATATATTTTATGCCTCCCTTAGACGCAAATAACTCGATTTACCGTCTTTCCTTGCTTATTCTATGCTATTTTAGCTAGAATATCGATTATGCCGCTTTTGTTATGTTTTAATGCAGATTGGATGCATTTGGAGCTTTTTGAGTAGATATGAAGCATGGCGGAGTCGGATCATAGAAGCTTAGGCATGGGAATCGAGAATGAAAGAGAAGAAATGAAGAAAATCGAAGAAACAAGGCTTTTGAAGGGCTGCTCGATCGAGCAGAAGGCCTTGCTCGATCGAGTCGGGCTGAAGGTTGCTCGATCTAGCAACATACCCTTGCTCGATCGAGCAACCTTGTTTTTCGACGACTTTTTCCTATTTTCCTAAACTTTAACCTAATTAATTAGATTTTTGTATTATAAAAGGAAAGCTTGTCTTTCATGCTTTCTTATGCTTTTCAATGCTTTATTGCTTTAAATTAGAAAACCTAATTTAGTTTGCTTGCCTCTGGATTTTATTCATCAAAGACGATTGTCTTTAGTTCAACTTGTAATCGGTATTCTTCAATCTTTCTTTGTTATTCAGTTAATTACCTTCTTGTTCTTTAATTATTATTTGTTATTCCTTTCATAATTGTTAATAATCATGTTTACTTTAATTATTATTGTTGTTGTTTATATCGTTATGAGTAGCTAAATTCCTTTCTAGGGTTGAAAGGGGATCTAGGATTGTTAGAAGGGGTAGATTAATTAATTGAATTGCAATTGCATGGTTATCGTTTGATTATCGTTTTAATTCTAGTTGTTTGATTACTGGCCATGATTAATTAACTAGTCTCGCGAATTAGGATTAACACCGACCGGGTTAAGACTAAGATAGACTACGAGAATTGAATAGAACTCGTTTAATGATACCGATCGCATGTTAAATTGTAGATCTAAATGGCATAATTGAATCGACCGATCTTGTGACCTTAGATAACTTTATTGCATGATAGCTGACTACATCCTTACCCCTGAACAATAATCCTAGTGAACCTGAAACCCTAGACTTTTAATCTTATTGTTTTCAACCTTTTATTATTAGTTGTTATTGTTTATTATTAGTTATTGTTACTACTAGTTGTTATTGTTTGCTATTAGTTATTGTTATTGATTGCTTTTAGACTAGAAACTCAATCTAAAAACCCCGAAATTGTTACTTAAGAGACAAACCTAGTTTAACAGATTAGAATACTACCGTCTCCCTGTGGATTCGATACTTTGCTTACCGCTGACTATTAGTTAGTAGTGAATTAGGTTTACTTTGATTAAGGAGACGCGACTTTACCCTTATCAAATTTGGCGCTGTTGCCGAGGAGGCAACAGTTTTCTGTTTGTTTCTACTTAGTTTGTCTTTTTCGTCTCAGGGAACCTAAGTTCCTTGAGACAGTTCTCATCCTTTTCTTTAGTTTTTGTTTATGCCCAGGTGTTCTAGGTCCGTTCTCGTACCCTACGATTCCGAACCAGAGAAGACTCTCCAAGCTAGACGAAACTTTTGGAAGGAAATTCAAGAAGCGGAAGACTTGAGTACGCTTGAAACAGTTTACGCCGAATTCGTCGCAGAAAAACCATCCTTTGAAGAGGATACACATATTTCTGCACCCACTACAACCATGCCTACTCTAGCCAGCCATTCGGAGCCTTTCGTTGCATCTATTCCCAAGGGATTCAAACTCCCTACTACGGGTAATAGTACTTTTGAGATTCGTCCATCTTATATCTCTTTGGTGGAGCGAAACATGTTTGGAGGAAGCCCTACTGAGGATCCTGCTAAGCATATGGAGAAATTCACTAACTATTGCTGCTCTATTCCTTTAACGGGTAGGGTGACACAAGATCAGATCAAGTTGGTGTTATTTCCCTTTTCACTACGAGACGGGGCAGAAGATTGGTTGAGTGAGTTAGATATGGCTGCACTTGGCATCACCGATTGGAATTCTTTGGCTCTTGCATTCTACAAAAGATATTTTCCGCCTCAGAAAACCAATGTCATTAGAAGTCAAATCACAAGTTTCAAACAAGGTCCCCAAGAGAACTTTAATGAGGCCTGGGTTCGCTTCAAAAAGCTTGTCAAGTCTGTTCCACATCATGGTTTTGATACTTGGTTCTTATGCAACCAATTTTATAATGGGGTATATGATGATCAGAGGAATTTGTTGGATTCTGCTGCTAATGGGAGATTCCAAAATAACACTACTGATGCCAATGCTTGGAAGTTAATTGATGAGATGGCTACTCACAATGCCGAGTATGGGAATCCTAGGGGTAATGTGAGGAGAGGAGGTCCGGATAATGCAGTTGCAGCTCAGTTAGAGGCATTAACTGCCAAAATTGCCGAGTTACAAACTTCAAAGTCCTTGGAGAATAAGCAAACAGTTCATGCCATGGTTCAACAAGAGCCAACCTGTGAAAGATGTGGTACTATGGGGCATAATGCAGTGGAATGTATGAGTACGGTTGATCAAGTGCTTGCTTTTCAATCCTTTAAGCAAGGTTCACCGTACTCTAACTTTTACAATGAAGGACAAGAGAGCATCCCAATTTCTCCTACCGAAGTCAGAATGTTCTTAATCCGACCCCACCACCACCTCAGCAACAAAGTTCATCTTATGTGATTCCTCAGAATCGCAATTCTCAAGGTAACTTCAATCGTTCTAATCAAGGTGGCCAAAACTTCCAACAACCTCCACCTCCACCACCTCCAAGTAATGATATGGCGGAACTGAAAGCCATGTTGCAGCAGAGTCTTATGATCCAACAAAAGCAAGATGCTCAGATCTCACAGTTAATAGCTCATAATAAGATGGTTGATACACAAATTGCCCAATTGGCAATTCAACATCCACATAAACAACCAGGTAATCTTCCTCCTCAAGGACACCCTCCACATGAACAAATCAATGCCATCATTTTGAGGAGTGGAACCCATTACAAAGGCCCTGAAATGATAAGGGATGCAACCAATGAAAGCTTGAAAGTTGCGGATCAAAGTTCGAAAAAAGGCGAAAATAAGGCTGAAACAGAGGTTGCTCGATCGAGCAGCACCCCCTTGCTCGATCGAGCAACCCAGAAAATCTGCCCAAATTTGTCTCGGGAAGTTTCTGAAAGTTACAGTACACCAAAACTCGATCGAGCACGCCCTCTGCTCGACCGAGCAACCCCTGTTTCAGATGAAAAGCCTTCTAATTCATCTTCCAAAGCCAAAGAAGCCGAGCCCATTGTAATTAAACTTCCTTTTCCTCAACGCCTACATCAATCAAAGCTCGAGAAACAGTTTGTGAGGTTTATGGAGGTAGTGAAGAATTTACAAGTGAGTGTACCATTTACCGAGTTGATCACTCAAGTGCCGGCCTATGCAAAGTTTCTAAAGGATATATTGACAAGGAAGCGGTCCTTTAATGAAGTGGAGACGGTTGCATTTACTGAGGAATGCAGTGCTGTGTTGCAATCCAGATCACCGCCTAAGCTAAAGGATCCAAGGAGTTTTTCTATTCCTTGTAATATAGGTTGCTTAGCTATCGATAAAGCCCTTTGTGATTTAGGGGCTAGTGTTAGTGTAATGCCATTTTCTATATGCAAAAAGCTTAATATGGGTCAACTTACTGTTACAACCATGACCTTACAAATGGCCGACCGTTCTATTAAACACCCTTTGGGGATTTTAGAAGACGTACCGGTTAGAGTAGGGAAGTTTTTCATACCAGTTGACTTTGTTGTCTTAGATATGGCTGAAGACACCCAAACTCCTATCATCTTAGGACGACCATGCCTCCATACTGCGGGGGCGGTTATAGATGTTAAGAATGGGAGACTTACACTAACAGTGGGGGATGACACTATCACTTTCAACCTAGATAAGTCAATGAAACACCCCCCACTAGAAGAGACATGTCATAGGGTCGATATTGTGGATTTAACTATTAATGATTGTCCCCCTTTGCGTTTGGATAGGGATCCTCTGGAGATCGCCTTAAATTCCAGGAATGCTGAAGCTAGAAGCTCACGGAGTAAACTCAAGTCCATATGGTCGAGACCATTCACAAAAACCAAGGTGAGCAAGGTTGAGTCGGTTACGCTACAAACCGGCAAGGGCGGAATGTTCAAAGTCAATGGTCAACGCTTAAAGACCCATTACGATAGAGCATTTATAGGAGTGAGAGAGGTCGTTGACCTTTTCACTCTTGATCAACCACCATGACTTTGAGGTAACACGGTCGTGCGGGACCGATATAAACCAGCGCTAACCGGGAGGCAACCCGGCATTTACTTGTATTTCATTTGTAAATTTTATTTCGTTTAGCTTAATTATCAATGTCACAGGTACATTAGATTTAGTTTGGATAGTTACTATACTTGTGCTTTATTGAGTGCGGTGAGGGAGCGATCTAATAATTCTATTAAGTGTTTGCAGCTAATACAATTGGAAGTCGCTTTAATAATAAGAAACGAAAAGCAAAGCAAAGAAAGTAAGAAGAAAAGAAGAGAAAATAAGTGCAAAGCTGAACATCACAGGTTGCTCGACCAAGCAAGCACATGCTCGATCGAGTTTTTGCTACGTCCAACATCCAGCAACTCAAGCAAGGTTGATAATCAGAATTTTGAAGGTTGCTCGATCGAGCAAGCTCCTCTTGCTCGATCGAGTCGATCAGTTCGAACCTGCCCGAAGCTTAAAAAGCCAGTTTTCACCAATTTTCTCTTCATTCCTCTTCTTATTTCGTCCTTGTTCTTCACTACCTCACCCTTATTCTCTCAATTACTGGTATTATCTATCCTTATACCTTCTTCTATTGTATTTTCTTTTAGCTATTTCCCCTTTTCCCTTTTGTTAGTAGTGTCCTTTAGGTTGCTGTTGTTGGTTGATTGTGTGATGTTGTGCTGTTAGCGTCACAATGAGGACACTGTGACATTTAGGTTTGGGGGAGAGTCTTTATTTATGTTGAGTCTTTACTTCAGTTGTGTGTTTAGTTTATAATCCATAAAAATTGAAAAATTTACAAAATCCAAAAACATGTTTTTATTTTATTAGGTCGAGTCTTGGTGAATTGAATTACAATGATGATAATTTGCATTGTTTTTGCATTTGAATCCCAAATAAGTTATCCATGTACATTGTTTTGACTTACTATTTTTGAAAACAAAAGCTCATATTACAAGTCTTGACCGTTTTTGACATACCTTATGCTAATTAGATTTGGCAATTTTTGTTGGTAAACCACTTAAAATTCTGAGGTCTTTAGAGCTTCCTAGGCCAGGAACATCAATAAACTGGTCTCATTGTTTTTAGGCTTGAGGGTGGTACTCCTTGTGGAATGTGTAACATCAAATTGCATAAGTGTGACATTCGTTTCTTGATACTATACGCGTTCGTTTGATAAGTGCATGAGGAAAGGTGATTCATTTTGTTCAAATAAGCCTCACATAGCCAAAAAGACTTAATTTTATACCCTTATTATTGAGTTCTCTATGTTTAGCCCATTTGAGCTTTTGTAGCCTGTTTCATAACCTATCTAATAGCTACATTCCTAGAACTTGCCTACCTTGTCGGGACAGTCGCAGTTGCATGTTTTCCTTGTCTACTTGTCTACTATGGTTGGGTCGGGATTTCAAAAAGAATATCAATTGGGTGTAGCAAGTGTGTTGGCAATTGTGTCATTTATTCCCTTTGTTGAGAAAGAAAAAAAAAAGTTGTGAAGCAAAAGATCTGAAAAGAGAAAAAAAAGATTTGATTTGAAAAAAATGAAAAAGAAGAAAAAGAGAAAAAGAAAAAAAAAAGAAAGAAAAAATTGTTGCTTCATTGAATTATTCAAGGGATAATGAAAGGGAATTTAATAGAGTCTAATCCATTTTTCAGATAGCAATATCGATATCTCTCTTGTGTTGTCAAAGTTTAAGATGATTTCTCTAGTCGGGTGTTGGTTTGTGTATGTTAGTCTTGTAGATATGTTTTGGTAAGTGTTGTTGCGACTACCGGTCTTAGCCCCACATTCCCAAACGTGCCTTGGCACAACCCATTTCTACCTTCACCCATTAGCCTTCCTTTTTGTCCTGATTCATGTACTTTGTAGCGAATGCGTATTTGTTGGGGAAATTACTATCACATTAGAGTGCATGCATGTTTCATAAGTTGAGTGAGTGTTTCTATTTCTTTCTATCTTCACAAAATTCACCTTTACATAAACTTATGAGTGCTTGAGTGAATCCGTGAGAATCCGACAATTTGAGCCTTGCAAGATTGAAAGGTATTTGGTTTTTGTCTATACTACGGTATCATGTAAAATCTTGGATTATGAGCTGCGTTTTCTACTTTCCCGTACCTTTGAATTTGTTTTATTGGTACAACTTGGTCATTACTTTGATATAGATATGGATAGCTTGGGATTTGTATGTGCATTGACATTAGCTTTGAGTTTTTCATTCACCATTTGTATGTTTGTCTTTGTATGTGTCGAGTGCTTTGCTTAGGGACAAGCAAAGGATTGGTTTGGGGGAGTTTGATGATCATTATTTATACATATATTTTATGCCTCCCTTAGACGCAAATAACTCGATTTACCGTCTTTCCTTGCTTATTCTATGCTATTTTAGCTAGAATATCGATTATGCCGCTTTTGTTATGTTTTAATGCAGATTGGATGCATTTGGAGCTTTTTGAGTTGATATGGAGCATGGCGGAGTCGGATCGTAGAAGGTTAGGCACGGGAATCGAGAACGGTGGAAAAGAAATGAAGAAAAACGAAGAAACAAGCCATTTTGAAGGCTGCTCGATCGAGCATAGTTCCTTGCTCGATCGAGGCGGGCTGAAGGTTGCTCGATCTAGCAAGATACCCTTGCTCGATCGAGCAACCCAATATTTCGGCGACTTTTTCCTATTTTCCTAAACTTTAACCTAATTAATTAGATTTTTGTATTATAAAAGGAAAGCTTGTCTTTCATGCTTTTCTATGCTTTTCAATGCTTTATTGCTTTAAATTAGAAAACCTAATTTAGTTTGCTTGCCTCTGGATTTTATTCATCAAAGACGATTGTCTTTAGTTCAACTTGTATTCGGTATTTCTCAATCTTTCTTAGTTATTTATTTAATTGTCTTCTTGTTCCTTAATTATTCTTTGTTCATCCTTTCATTGTTGTTAATCATGTTTACTTTAATTATTATTGTTGTTGTTTATATCGTTATGAGTAGCTAAATTCCTTTCTAGGGTTGGAAGGGGATCTAGGATTGTTAGAAGGGGTAGATTAATTAATTGAATTGCAATTGCATGGTTATCGTTTGATTATCGTTTTAATTCTAGTTGTTTGATTACTGGCCAGGATTAATTAACTAGTCTCGCAAATTAGGATTGACACCGACCGGGTTAAGACTAAGATAGGCTACGATAATTGAATAGAACTCGTTTAATGATAGCGACCGCATGTTAATTGTAGATCTAAAGGGCACAATTGAATCGACCGATCTTGTGACCTTAGATAACTTTATTGCATGATAGTTGATTTCATCCCTACCCCTGAACAATAATCCTAGTGAACCTGTGACCCTAGACTTTTAAATCTCATTGTTTTCAACCTTATTAGTTTGTTATTGCTTATAGTTAGTTATTGCTTATTATTAGTTGTTATTATTATTGTTATTAGTTGTTATTGTTTACTTTAGTTGTTGTTATTAATTGCTATTAGTTTAGAAACCAATCAAAACCCAGAAATTGTTACTTAAGAGACAAGCTTAGTTTAACAGATTAGAATACTACCGCCTCCCTGTGGATTCGATACCTTGCTTACCGCTGACTATTAGTTAGTAGTGAATTAGGTTTTACTTTGATTAAGGTGACGCGACTTTACCCTTATCAGTAGCACCAGTGGCGGACCCATAACTTTAGTAATGGGAGTGCACACTTACAAAAAATTGCATCGCATTTTCTTTTCGATCGATTAATGCAGGACAATTCTTATTCCCGATTTATAAACCTTCTTCTTAATTAATCATTTTCTCACAATCATCTATGTAACCAAATTTTCTGTAGCAAAAAGAATCACACCATAATGAAAAGAAAAGTTTTTTTTTTTTTTTTTTTTCATTCAATTATTTTGTCTTCTATGAATTATCCATTATTCATTATCGCATGGTAACTTGCTTCGTTTGACTCTCATTTCTAAAACACGAGTAGTTAATAAGTGAAATTATAAGAGGGTATTTAGGAAAAATTATAAGGCGGTTTACACTAATTTAGCGTAAACCCGTCTTACATAATAATTATTGGTAATTAATATCATAACAATAGCAAGTGAATGAAAAGAGAAAACAAAATGGAAATGAAAAAGACTTTAGAACTTAGAAGAGAATGAATGATAACACCGAGTGAACGAAAACAAATAAATGGGCCACAGAACTAGGGAAGAGACTTTAGAAGGTAAAGAAATTATAATAAAAAGAGCCTAGTGGGATTCGATCTCTCATCTTTCCCCCAAAAATAGAGGTCTTACCCACTAGACCACTATTACTTATCTGTTTAATTATAGGCGCTAATAGTATATATCCTATAAGAACTTGATTTTTCTTTTAAAAAAAATATTTCCATAAACCGAGGGGGTGCACGTGCGGTGCTGTGCGCACCCCCCGGTCCGCCAATGAGTAGCACCCAAACAAGAGATTTCCATAGTAATAAATTGACTGTGCTCTTCAACCACTTGAACAGTTACGAGATCGTCTTTCCAGAAAATCCAAATTTCTCTACCGTACCCTACTACATCCACTCTGCTATGACCGTTATACCCTATAATCTTCTAAATCTTTTTAGCATGCTCGCCCCCCATATGGGTTTCAAGAAGAGCGATCACAAACGGTCTATAAGTTTTAACGACTTCCTTAAGCGCCTTAATTTTTTCCTTATTACCAGTCCCTTGGATATTCCACACCAAACAAGTGATTGGCGGAAGGTTGCGACATAAATTTGATATTCTATCCGACATAAAAACTGGAAGAAAATTTAATTAAGATAGATAAGCTCTACTTACTAAAGAGAGGCACTTACTAATATTCCATGGAATCGATAACTCCACTGTTGGCATCGTTTTGGTCTCGTTGGATAACAAGAACTTGACCTCCACCATTGGGCTCTCCGGTATAACTATCCCCAAGAACGGTAGTGGTACCTCCTTCCCTTGATGCATCAGGAGATTTCTCGAGGGAGGGATCATTGCGAACTGTGGGAGGGAGGGTAGAAACTTCGGCTGGGGAAGGAGGGGGTATTGGTAGGAGATGTGCCTCTCCATGAATTTGAATATCGACTCTCGGGGAAATATCTGATAGCTTGGTTTGGAAAACAGGGGAGGCGTAATTGTTAACTTTTTGCTGGAATGTTAAATGACGGAAGTTAGGACTCTACTTTCTTCAACTCTAACTCCAATATTATTTTCTTCTAAATTTGATATATTAAGTGCGATATTTGGGCTATAACTGCCTTATTAGTAGGATTATAGTTAGGATCAATATTTATACTATTACTATTATTATTTGTATCAGGAAATTCATAAGAATTAGAAATATTTTGCAAAGCCTTATTAGTAGGGGAATTTTTTTTTGGAATGATCTTCCTATTAGCTCATTTAGAGGAGCGATTTAGGGAACGATTTGAGGAATTAGGAAGATTTTCTAAATCCTTTCCGGAAGTAGGAAAACAACTGGACACACTAGCTTGGTTAACATCGATTCTGGGTGGGAGCGTCGTGCTTGAGTTCGCTTGGGGCTCTAAACCCTGAAAGCCCCTTAGCCTGATTGTTACCGAATTTAAAAATATTAGTATTTGGATCCGAACGAGGACTTGGGTCGCTACCTTTGTTTCCCAGAGCTGGGATTCGTTTCCTATGAGGTTTCTTGACTAACATCCACTCTCTGAATTTTGAACTATAAGTAGACGGTATATCCATAGCTGACCCTGGAATAGCCTTAGGATTGCTGTAGGTGTTATCTGACGAATCGTTCATATCGGACTCATCCTCTATATTGATCGAGCCAATTGACGAACAAGAATCCGATAGATGACCTACTCTACCACCTTTATAACATATCATGCGAAGACCCTCATACTGGATACAATAAACCTTACTCTTCATCCAGAACCTTGACAGAAGAGGCTTGTCAATACTTACTTTGATACTCATTCTAGTGAACTGCCCTCTCTCTGCTGATGCCGTATTTTTATCCACTCGCAATACCGTTCCAATCTTAGAACCAATTTTCTTAAGAAAACTTTCATTGAAATATTCGACCGGAAGATTCGGAATACAGACCCAAACGGTAAGGTATTTATTTCTACCCTCTGTAGGAATGAAGTTGGGGATCCATTTACGAATAGTAAGGTAGTGGTCATCCATCATCCATGGTCCCTCTGTGATTACATGTTCAAAGTCTTGCTTCGAAGAGAACCGGGCCATATAGTATGAAAAACCCAAATAAGTGAGTATAAGTTTACCCTTAATTGACCATTTGCTCTGCAGTTTACGCATTAACGAGATATATCCGATCTGTTTGTCAAACATTTTGATTATTAATGCACGTCTCCATGGTCTCCGATGTGCCGCCTTCTCGTCCCTGGTTAGATGGATCGTAGGGCACGCTTCGTCCTCATTCTCAGTATCAGACCAACAGTCGTCGTTGGAATCTATAGCGAGATCTTCTAAGCACGAGATATCGCTTTCTGGGTCCCCTTTATAAGGGTCCCCTTTATAAGTCCCCTGGACCATGTCCCTGAAAGATGGTACAAAGTCTTTCCACTGAGTATTCGATGAGGATGGACTAATGGAGGGCTTTCTGTACGAACTGAGGCTCAAATAAGTCTGTGCTCGTGGATTCTTCGTTGGCTAAGGCCCTGTTCTTTCCAGCTTAATTTCAACTCATTTCAATTCAGTTCAGCTCTATTCAGTTCAGTTCAACCCAGTTCAGTTCAGCTCAGCTCCATTCAGTTCAGTTCAGTTCGGTTAAGCTCTATTCAGTTCAGTTCAGCTCAGCTTCATTCAGTTTAGTTCAGCTCCACTAAATTTAGTTCAATTCAGTTCTACTCATCTTAAATTTAAAAGTTTTTATTAATATTATAATTAATTTTATATACTCCCTCCTATTCATAATAACCTTCCTTCTTTCCTTTTTCATCTATTCACAATATCTTCCCTATTTCCTTATTCAGTAAATTTTTATACTTATTTTAATCATCTCACCCCACAATACATTCCCTCTATCCAATCTTCCCACCACATCACAATACTTTACCTTATTTAATTTATTTTCCTTAATGTTTGCTCTATCCTTCAATGGGGAACATTATCTTGAATAAGAGGGATTATTATTATTATTATTATTATTATTATTATTATTTTTTTTTTTTTTTATTTTTTTTTTTTTTTGCAGAAAATCAGGATCTTATCATTAATCAAAAGAGTGGAGTACAAGATCCTACAAATCCTACAAGGGAGTCAATGAGACTACCTCAAAACCAAACAAATAAACCAAATAAAGAAAACCATACTTAGACATTACAAGGATTTCTAAGTAAGACTAAATATTTAATCTTCCAAACAAGGGCTTCAATAGAGCGAGAGGAGCCATGAAAAATACGTCTATTTCTTTCAGACCAGAGGAGATCGAGAGTACACATCAAAGCACATCTTCGCTGCTTCTTTATCCAACTCTTTCCCCGGTTGTGACCCTGGTACCAGCTGAAAATCTGAGAAAGCCGAGTAACACAAGTAGCTTTTATCCAACAAGATGTAGTCAACCAGACAGAAGCAGAGTAGGAACAAGCAAAAAAGAGATGCTCACTAGTCTCCATACTCTGCTCACACAAAACACATCTATTAACTAAAACAATTCCACGATGGCAAAGATTATCAATAGTGGGAAGACAATTCTGAGCAGCCATTAGACCAATAACACAGTGCTTAGGGTAGCAACTAGAGTCCCAAATGGTGCGATGCTGATAAAAGAAGGCTCCTCTAGGACGAATAAGATCATAGAATTGAGACCTATAATTATCCTCCAAAAGAAAGAGACTAGCATCCGAGGACCTCCCTAGATACTGAACAAGCAAATCACGACAATGAATAATACTACTCATAAACCAAGAATGAGCAGAAGTGAGCTGAAAATCCCAAATGGAGGAACCCTTCAGGATATAAGCATTCACCCACTTTACCCAGATAGTATCAGAATTAGTAGCCAACTTCTTGACCCAAGATAGCATAAGCGTTTTGTTCCAACTGAGAACCTCCTTAATATCAATACCACCTTCCTCTCGAGGCTGACAAAGACTAGTCCAGCTTTTGAAAATATGCCTATGATGGCCTTGAGTAGATCCCCACAAGAAATCCTTACAAAGTTTGTTAATTTTCTTAACAATGCCTTTAGGAAGGAGAATACTCGAACCCCAAAAATTGCATAATCCAAACAAAACAGTATTGATGAGTTGAGCCTTACCATAATAAGAGAGATGATGATTAGCCCAATGGTTGATCTTACCTCTAATCTTATCCAGAAGAGGAGAGAACATAGGCTGAGTTAAACGAGAACAAAAGAGGGGAATACCCAGATATCTCACAGGGAAACTACCTTCAGTATAACCTGTAGAAGAGAGAATAAGCACTTTCAACTGAGGAGAGACACCTCCAAAATAAAGACTAGACTTCATAGGATTAGCTGCAAGACCAGAGTATCCAGCAAATAATCTCAAGCAATCATTCACAGCCTGAACAGAAGGAAGATCCCCACGAGTAAACACCAAAAGATCATCAACAAAAACAAGGTGAGTAAGATTAACATGTACACACTTAGGGTGGTAAGAGAAATTAGGATATTCAGGCAGCCTCCTCAAAAGACGGGACAAAACCTCCATACAAAGAGCAAAGAGATAAGGAGATAAGGGATCACCTTGTCTGAGCCCCCTCTTACCAGGAAAAAAACCTTCAATAAACCCGTTGATATTAAGGGAAAAGTGAGAAGAGGTAACACAAGCAAGAACCCACTTTCTAAAAAGAGGAGGGAAACCAAAAAGCCTTAAGCAATCTGCCAGAAAGTCCCAATTTACAGAATCAAAGGCTTTTCTAATGTCAATCTTAAGAGTACACCTGGGGGTTAACAAACTTCTATTATACTTGGAAACCATCTCATGGGCAAGCATGGAATTATCAAATAAATCTCTACCCTCAATGAAAGCTGCCTGTTCTAGGCCAACAATCTCCCCCAGGACAGACTTCATTCTGTTAGCTAAAATCTTACTAACAGTTTTGTAAAAAACAGTGCAGCACGAAATAGGCCTGAAATCAGAAACAGCCTTAGGAGAATCCCCTTTAGGGATGAGAGAAATAAGAGTGGAGTTTGCAGCACAAGGCATTGAGGCCTTAACAAAAAAACTCCATAATAGTACCCTTAAAAGCAGCTCCAGTGATAGACCAAGAGGACTTGAAAAAACCAAATGAGTAGCCATCAATACCTGGGCTCTTGTTTTTGTCTATAGCAAAGAGAGCACTCTCAATTTCACCAAAAGTAACAGGAATCTCCAAGCTATGATCAGAAGAGAGACAATTGGAGAACAACTCCACAGGCAAAGGAGTAACATAAGTGCCAGACCCTAAGAGCTCTTTATAGTAGCAAACAAAGGCATTAGCAACAGCAGAGTGACCATGACAAACCTGCCCATTCATATCCTCAATGACCCCTATAGTATTTCTAACTTTCCTAGCTTTAATATGAGCATAGAAATAATTAGTATTAGAATCACTAAGCTTCAAGTGATGAACTTTTGCTTGTTGAGCCAACACTTTAATTTCAGCTTTTTTAAGCTTAGAGTAAACCTGGAGACAATCCTTCTCTTGCTGAAGAAGAAGGGAGCACAAAGGAGAGGACTGCAAAAGAAGCTGGCAGGAAGAAAGATTCTCCTTTGCCAACTTAACTCTAGCAGTAAGCCCAGAAAATTCAGCCTGATGAAGAGACTTGAGATGATGCTTTGTAGCCCTCAACTTACAAAACAGGGAGAAAATTCTACCTCCACATTATTATTATTATTATTATTATTTTTTTTTTTTTTTTTTTTTTTTTATTATAAGATGCGCGCAGCTTTCATTAAAAGAAAATGTAAAGTTTACAAGAAGTTGGTGGGGAGCCGAGAGACAATCTGAGCCCCCACCCCCTTAGCTATAGCAAAACTAAGCCTAGTAAAGATATAAGCGGCCACCCGAGCCCCAGCATCCTGAGATACCGAGAATTTCTGGATCCGCTTGAGCAAGTCAACAGCATCCGACCCCAGCTCTCCAAGCGAAGAGAAAGAGAAGGGTAGGAAACCATATCCAGCAGCCGCGCAAAAATCTCCATACTTAGCACATTTGCGCTGAGCAGCATCAGCGACAACCCGTCCCGGCACAAAATCGGACATCCCTGTCTGAGTCAAGGGGGAAGACCCTGTCAAATCAACACACACACCACGCCCTCTGTCCCAGGAATAAAGTAGCAAATCCGCAGGACGAAGGGACCCGCCATGCCCGTCAACCAAACCGATATCAACCTCCTTGCCCGTAGAAATACCAGCCCTATAGCATATGTCAAATAAAGTGTCACGAACGAGGTTATGCCGATGCTTAACCCCCACAGTACCAGTACAAGAAATCGCGTGGTCCCCAAAAATATCATCAACAAAAACCCGAGAGCAGGCAGGACAAGGCCTAGATACCCCGAATAATGGAATACCCAGTCGATATCCAAGCACACAACGGTAAGTCCTACCGTTCATAGTCTGACCCAACCCAGAGATAGGGACCGCACGCAACCAATCAGAGGAGTGGGTACCCTGCTGAGACTTCCATAACGCAAGCTGGCGCGGTGTCAAAGAGAAAACAGATTCCGCAGTAGCAGCAATCCTCGCAAAATATATATCTGCCAGTTTCTTCATAAGTTTAGGGGCAGCGATTTCACTAGAATCACATAAAAAGGCAGAACCTGTAGTCTCAGAGAACACCCGCAAGGCAGCATCAAAAGTAGGACCAGCATCCACAATACCAGAAGGTCGTAGAAGCTTAGCCTGCAAATCAGCAGACTGCAAACGGGACGCCAAAAAAGCATAGTGCAAAACATCCCCGGCAGCATAAACACCGAGCCCACCAAGATGAAAAGGGAAAGTGGCAAGACGCCACTGCCAATCCCCAAAACCAGGCCCAGACGCGGTGACAATACGTTCCAAGCTAGAACGCAGCGCTGCATCGAAACGAAGATGGACAGACCCAAAGCTCCCCGGGGAACAAGTACGGAGGGTAAAGTAGAGCTTAGAAATACCAGTACAAGCTCGAAGCAGAAGCAACTCACATTGCGGGTCCTCAATCCTAGCAACCAAATCCATAAGCTCGATGGTCTTAGTCACTCTCTTCGCCACAAGCTCACTGCCAAAACTAGGGCAAGTACTGACAGGCCCACCCAACACAGAGACACCACGCAAAGGCCGAGCAATAGAAGGGGGAAAAACACCAGGAAGACGACTCCGAGGATCCTCAGTAGGCCAAAAAACCTCAGTCTTAGCGACATTAAGATGAAGACCAAACTGAGGACCATCTGCCAAAATCAAATCCAAAACCTTTCCCACCTCCAAAGTATCCCCAACAATGGTGCCATCGTCCAAGTACCAAGCTTGCAAACTCAAATCAAAAGAATCCCGTATCTTGCACACCAAGGGATGCAAAACCAAAGCGAAAAGCAAGGGTCCCAAAGGATCACCCTGCTGGACTCCCTGACAAGACCACAAACAATTTTCCCCATAATAAAGGCGGGCAGGGCTAGAGTAACAGAACTCCACCCAACGGGAAAGAATCGGGCAACGACGACGAACTTCCAGAAGCATGGTTACACGATCAACAAGGTTGAAAGCATTCTGGAAATCAACCAGCAACATAGAAAACCCCACATCACCACCACGAGCCTCAATGAACCGATTCAAGGCATGCAAGACAGCCTCTCCTCCACCGGACACCCCAACCCCAAACTGAAGACCAGCAAAATAAGAACATAAAGAAGGACCAACCAAACAAGCACCTACCTTAGAAACAAGACGTCTCCAGACGGTGCCAACAGCAATAGGACGGACACCACCACCAGGTTTAACAAGCGGCGTGAGCGGAGCGCTGGCAATGTACTCACCAAGAGCTTGCGGACATCTGCCCTCAAGAAAAAGATTGACCACCCTAGTAATAGAAGCGATCAGATCATCAGAGATAGCCACAGCAGCGCCACTCAAGCAGTCCATGAGGTGTTGGGCACGAAACCCATCCCTCCCACAAGAAGTGCCACGTGGGAAATTACGAATCATATCCAAAATGACAGCCGAAGAGGCAACAAGAGAATGATGATCCACAGGCAAAGGAGGCAAGGAAGGAGATGGGGCGGCCGGGTGCTTCTCTCGCAAAGCACCAAGAGTGGCATCAGAGTAGGGGGCTACGCCAGAGGAAGAAAGCACCCTAACAGCAGCAGAATAGTGACCATCACCAATCTTCCGTCGACATTGGCGGAGGTTAATCTCACTCAAATCCAGATCCTCTTCCACATGAAACGAAGAAGGAACCTCAGCCAAACACTCCTGCAAAAGCTGCAAACCCCCTCCAGGCACCCCCCAAGCAAGTATAGCCCTGGTAATACTCTCCTCCTGGCGCTGTCGCCTGACAGTAGTCCTACACTCAAGATTACTCCGAGGAGCGAAGGTCTTAAGCAGACAAAGAGGCAACACAAGCATACGAACCCAGCAGGAGAGGTCACCAGGAGAGTCAGCCACACCATCCAAGACCCCCTTCAAAACCCGAGCAAACCCAAGACGACACTTAGGAGGAATAGATTTCACGGTGTGAAGACCCAAAGATAATAAACGATCAAGCGAAGATATAGACCACTGAGCAGACCCAACCCCCTCATCAGAAGAAATAACCGAAGGAGACGGAGCAAGAGGTCTTGGGATACCATGAATAATAAAGCTAACGACACCATCACCGCAATCCGATGGCGCAACAATATCACCCCGGCTATGTCGACACCTAGAGCGAAAGGTATGGGTTTTAAAGCACTCCCCACACAACCAAAGTCCCATCCGCTTCAAGGTAATCTCGGTATTAGAGAAAACAGTCAGACTATTAGTAAGAGTTTGACACGTAAGACCCAAAGCACCATCAATACAATGTCGATCCTGAAAATGCTTTTGCCAAGCGGCCTTAGTAAGGCCCTTACCATTACCATTCGGACAACCATGAATACTCGAAAAAGGACACGGAAAACGAACCAAAACAGGCATGACGAAAGAGGATCCAATCAAGCAAAGCAAAACAAAGACCAATCACATGCCTGCATGAAAATGCATGGAAAGCACAAAAGAAAAAAAAAAAAAAAAACCCTAATCTACAAACACAACAAACGTCACCACGGACGGCTGATCAGCCGCAAACACCATAGGCTGATCAACAGGTGGCCGACACACACAAGCAAGGACGACACACCTGTAGACAGGCCGAAAACAGGTGGTGGGACGAAACACCAGCAGGAAAAGCCACCACGGCACCGAACCCTAAACCGAAAACCCGTAAACAGCCATAGGAGACTAACTGCCGGTGACTGTCGACTGAAGACGGCACAATAGGCGACGCCCAGTTTCCAGACGACCCCCAGATGACCCACACCACCGGCCCGCAGCCTCCAGCCGCCTGCCACGAAACTAAAGGGTATTATTATTATTATTATTATTATTATTTTTTTTTTTTTTTTTTTTATAAAGATGCGCGCAGCTTTCAATAGAATAAAATAAAATTATTATTATTATTTTTATTATTTTTAATTAATTAATTAAGTTTTTAAATAATACTCCCTCCATCTCATAATTATCCCTCATTATTACCTTGACCATAAATAAGTGTTAAAATATAAAAACTAAGACGTTATAACAAAAAAACATTTACATTCATCATAAAAAAAAATATTTTGGAAAAATATTTTTTAAATAAAAAAAAATTGAATATAAATGAAGAGAAATTGAGTCAAAGTGTCGTCTCGAAAACTATGCAATATAAACTACAAAAATTATTATGAAATG
>JAIUZE010004915.1:0-48919 GCA_022085475.1 Heliosperma pusillum
CAATTATCTATCATGTGAATAAAGCAACGAGAATGGAAAAATAAAACGCAAAATAAAACACCTAGTGTGGCCTAACTACCAAAATGAACAAAATACAAGTTTGGAATCCATCCTTATGGACCCTGGAAGCTTGACTTGATGTTCCACCTTGGTCCATATAGCGGGAGTGAGCCATCCGATCTCCATCTTGAATCTTCTCAAAATACATTTTAAAAATTACAAATGTAAACCTATTTACATTCTAATTCAAAATGATTCCAAAAATTAAAATTATAAAGGGGAGATACGAGATCTCAAAATACAACCAAGACTATGTTTCCATCATTACGAAAACATAATCTACTCAGGCCACACTAGTAAATTACAACTGATTGTACAAAAATGCGTAAAATTAAACCATTCAAACAACATTCAACATAATAAAAGCATCAACTAAAATTAATCATACAAAACATAATGCATAAATTATGTTGATTAATTATCCAAACCACCATTAAATCATGTGACGATTCCGTAATCCATCACTATATTTCAATCAAAATCCAATGAAATTCATAATCAATATGAATAACAACAACATTATTTTAAACCTTTTTAAAATAACATGGTATCAAAAATTTGTGAACTTTTTCACAAAAACAATCATACATTATTTTAATCATACGTGAACAGTAGCAGGTACCCAAAAAAAATTTTTTTTTCCTCTTCTTTCTTTTCTCTCGGTTTATAATAAAACCGAAAAAAACATTACAAAAAAAAATTGCAGTTGCTGCCATTAAAAAAAAAACAGAAATTTTTTTTTTTTTAATCTGTGAACAGTACATGAACAGTACACGGGTAGGAAAAAAAATCAAATTAAACGGTTTTCATTCGATCATGCTTATATTAACTAGATCGGTACAAACAAAACAATATCTAATCGATATTAAACATTGATACAAAACTAGATGATTCAAATTAACCTTTTAACATGAATATCTAGATCATTTTATACCGAAAATATAAAGCAAAAGATGTTCATAAACATTCATATCAAATTCCATTTACGTTTTAATTCAATCATTATTAAATCAAAACATCTACAAATTCATATATTATTATCTCAACCTTTTAAAATAACAATATTTGAATCAAAATGGATCCCCAAAAAAAATCATACGGCACAAAAACTTTTTGCCGAAGTTTTTTTTTTATAAACAAAATTATACAAATTCAAAATTTATGAAAATCATATAAACAATTTCATAACCTGGCTCTGATACCACTTGTGGGAAAATATCCGTATACTTCCCTTTAAATCATACAGGATTATAATGAAATTATGATTATATGATTAATAGTCATAAACGAAAATGCATAAAAACAAGAGATTAGAAATAACCTTTAGTCCTTGCTTAAAGGCTTAAGAACAATATCAAAATGATGATATCTCCTAATCGTAGCACCCAAGATTGAATGAGAAATGCCCTTGAATTTGCTAGAAATTTTTCCAAAAGTTACTGTTAACTTTTAATTTTTTTTTTTTTTGTGTTGTGTGAATGATGGAGGCACAAGTGAATAAATTAGGGTTAGAATTTTTCTCCCTCTATCCTCTTGTCTCACGGCACAAAGTAGGGTTTTATGAAGAGATTTTTCTCCTCAAAATAACTACCCATTGACCGAAAATTCCAGAGTAAATCTGGACCTTATTTCGGTTAAATTCGCTTTAATATATAATGTGTATTATTATTATAAATGTCATTTGTGTTGTCATGTATTAATATGTCCATACAACATTTTGTAGTCGATACATTAATACCGGTCTGATAACATCTTATATGACAATCGTATAATATATACGTTAATTATGATTATCCGTATAATTATAATTTGCTAATTCAATATAACATTTTATATTCAATTACGAATTAACCTTTTAATTCGCATAAGCTTACATTATATATATGCTAATTAAATACAACAGTTTATATTTAATTACGAATTACTTTTAATTCGGCTCAGCTTATATTATTTAATCGTTATTAAATAATCGTCTCATCATCACATTGACTAACCTTTTAGTCAAATACACTGACTAACCTTTTAGTCATATAATAGGGCATCAATATTATTATTTTCTCAAATAATCACATCTCTCAAACACATCCTTTAGGTGTGACTTTTAGGGACCAGTTGATCACCGCCATCTGTATGACAATAACGTCAAACTTATCTAGCAAGCCAACCATTATTGATAAACGTTAATCAACTGATTATTATACAAAGTATACCCTGTGATCCTACAGAGATTTATTTATGTTATTGCACTAACTGTGGAGGACACTAGCTCCAACAATGAAATCTTTTGTTTTAAAATCTAGTATTACACTCATATTACTATAGTAGTAATATAATTAGTATTAGATTAATGATTTAACGTATCTAATAACATTGTATAGTGAACATATTATTAGTATTAAGAGTTTGTCTTGGGTGCAATCAAGAGGAGTGTTTCTACATTAGAAACTTGGAGTTCATATCTCACCTATTAGCTCAAGAACAAGAGTAGGAGTAGTCCTATCTTGTGCCCAAAATCGTTTATATTCAATGCAAGGAAAGATATTGAGTTTAAAAGTAAACTATTAATAAAATTATATTAGAAATGTCTAATATTGAGTTTAAGAAACTCACATAATCATCTAAAAATATTATAATAGGTAAGTGCAATGTAAATACTCAGAAAACACAACTTAACAACATGTACAAAGCTTAAGAACTCACAACTAGATTTGTTTCTATTCTAAGACTGAAATGCTAGAGAACTGAGGGCAGATAGTACTTAGCCAAAGCACAAAGCCAATGGACTAAGGGGGAGAGTCTAATCTCAGCACACATCAAGAGATTATACCCTCAAGTCCCAGCACTAAGCAAAGGACATCCTCAAGCACACAGCCAAGAGTTGAACAGAAACAGGATTTCAGTTTTTGTGTTTACTTCAAATCTACCATTCATTCATTAGGAATAAGCCTTATATAGGCAATGAGGTTACATCTTACTCGTTCATTACATCCTAGGGCCACAATTGGCTTACAAAAGAAACAGAAATGACAGCTATATTGTTCAGAACTAAAGCAATAAAGTAGAAAAGCAATTCTAATGAGACAATCTGACTTAATTGGTTTGTTTAGGTTGATCTGGTGAAGGAGTGGACTTTCAGGCTTGGTTCTTGAGCCAAACTGGAGTGGGATGAGTGCCAAAGGTTCTGCTAAAACACCCTCGAGCTGGTTTGTTCAAAATAGGAAAGTCTCATAGTGACATTTGAACTACTGCAAAAAGGCTGAATTCTGGACAGTTTGAGTTTGTCCCTAACCTAACTTTTGTTGTATGCATTTCCTGGAGAAGAATTCCTAGACAAAATTTGTAGAGGACCCTCCCTAGGACTAAGATTGGCCATTGGTTAGGTTTTTTTGAGTGTGTAAGGCCCCCATAGACCTTGTGTAGAAGGACTGTGACTGACTGGTTGTGGCTGAGGGTTGTTGATGTTGTGTTGGGTTTGTTTTGTTGTTGGTTGGTTGTTGTTTTGGTGAGGCTTGGGAAATGGATGGCTAGACATTTTTCTGGCTGGTGGGGTGTTGTTTTTGCTGGCATTGGATGATGGTTACTTGGGCTGAATAAGGCATTGTCATAGCTAGTCATGGTGTTGGCTGCATTGTTGTTGTTGTCTTGAATGATGGTGTTCTGTTTGTCTTGAGCTTGTGTCTTGCCTTGATCATGTTCTCATGTTGCAGTAAGCAAAGGAAATAAAATAGATTATAAGATCAGAATTGTAATGTGGAAATTGAGAAATTTGGAAAGCAAGTTTTAGAATATAATTATTAAAATAAAAAGAGAAAACCGAAGAAGGAAATCAGTGGAGTCGTGTATAAGGGTCTGATAGTTGGTAGGTTTGTAGTGCAATAGGAACTTGTCTTCTTACTAGTATAAATACTTATGTTCATGCAAATTTTAAAACCCTATTTTTTTCTCATCTTTCTATGAGTCAAGATGTAACACCCGCAAATTTAGCATTTAATTATATTATTATTTAATTAACTTTAGTTCGCTTTTGAGATTTTTTATATCGGATATAATCCCTGTCTTTTCCGAGTTCGTATTCAAATTCTACTCGGAAATCCAAGTCGGTAAGACCCAATTGACTATTGGGCCTCTATTTCTCATTTTTCCACAAAACTTGAACCACCTAAACCCTCCACTCTCCTCTCATTTTTCTGAAATCTTCATCTCTGTCATCTCTCTCCAAAACCCTAAAAACCACCATTTGCACACCTTAAGCTTTCATACTTCAAACTCACACAACTTCCTCATCTCTCACTCGTTTCCTTTGATTTTTAGCTAGTTCTTCCCCTCTTCTTATGATCTATCTTACAAGGTAAGATAGATGCAAGGTTTCTCCCATTTCTTTTTCCCCTCTTTTTCAAAGGTGAGATTTACTCATCTCCTTGTGATGAAATTGTAGGAGGAGATATTCAAGACCCGGGCAAGGATTCTTTCTTAATTAAAGAAGATTTAGAAGAGTGAAGAAGAAAGGTAATGTTGATGGGTTACTCGATATAACTTTTTATGAGTTTTAGAGTAGTATTTATGAGAAAGACGAACTCTTTATTATTTATTGATATGAATGGATGTTCTCACATGTTGAGAATGTTGAATTATGTTCATATATCTTCTTATGGTGAAAGTTGGTGTTTGTTGTACTAATTCCCCTCTTAATTGTGTGAAAATGCTTTAAAGACATTAATGACGGTATAATTCATGTATGTTGAATGTGTTCATGCACATATGTTGTGTGGAATGTTGATTAATGATAGTTTATGCTGATGATCATGATAAATAAGTTTGAGTTCATATGAAGTGGGTAATTGTGTTATTGAGTGAATGTATGAAGGAGATGTGTTAATATTGTCATTTAATCATTATTATGCTCATTATATGTTTATTATGTCTCAAATATGTTAGTCTTATGCTCATTGAGGAAGTATGAAGTTATTATAATGATATTGTGCCCAAATTTGAAGTTGGAGATTTGGGCAAAGTTGCGTTCTGTGTTTTTGACGATTCTTGGAACCGACCGTTGTATGATCGTGTCTAATGGGTAACTAAGACTTCGGAAACCCTCTTGGGTATTTACATGTCCATTTGAGGTGCTAGAATGGGTACTGATATGTTTAATCAAGTTACATGAAAGTTGGAATGAAAATTGGAATGAGAAAAGCAAGTTTGGAATTTGTCTACCTGAAGGGTCCACTTTAAACGCTCATATCTTAAGTTCTAGAAATGATATTGATGTAATTTCAACTTGAGGATTTATCTTGTCCTCTTATGGTTCTAACAATAGGTCAAACGACGAAAAAACGTCAATAAATGATTGAGATATGACCATTTTACGTAACCTAGTCGCATAGTGTGCTAAGTTGTGCGCACCGTGCGCAACGTTTCCAAATAAGGCTACACCGTGCGGTTCTCACCGCGCTTTCCTCAAATAGAAGGTCCGCAACTTTTCCAGAGAGGTATACCCGTGCTATTCTTACCGTGCTTATACCAACTTGACCGTGCTTTCCTCCAGAGTTAAGCATAGTTAGTCCGTTACCTCTTTTCTTGCTATGTCTTGTTGTTTATGCTCTTAACCTTTTTACTAATGCTTGTGGGTGATTTGTTGACACTTGTTTATTATTCCAATACATCACTTATAGCCCATTCACATGTTAAATGACGTGTTTGAATGCTGGACGCATTTAAGTCATTTATGCCTTGAGTAGTCGGTCGAGTGTTGGTTGTTGGATGGTATTGAACTCTCATTCCTGTTGTACACTTATATGCATTGGACCTCGTGTCAAAGCAATGGGGGTACATACCTCTTATTCTTAGGCATATGTTAGTGGGGATATGACGTCGTTGTTTGGAGGCGAATGCAATGTGTTGATCAACGCGGCCGTCAAATGTTGTATCCTTGCGAGGTGGTGTCATTGCATGTAGCGTACTTGCTTAACGTTTATGTGACAACCTTTTTGTTAGCTGCCCTTGCCAGATTAGGTATACTCATTCTCTTCCGACTCTTCCGCTAGCTACCCTTGCTGGATTTGGGGTTACACGGCTTCCGTTTGGTCGACCGAGTCTTGGATGTGGAACGTAATACGACATGTAGAGATTTATACTAAAACCGTATTATATTATTGTCTTCTTACCGAGAGGATTAGAGTCTCGGGTAGTCATGTCTTGCTTAGTACAGATACTAGTGCTTTTCATTTACTATGAGAGTATGTTTGATCATATGACGATATGTTTGGATTGTGTATCGTATTTTTGGATGTTTATGATTTGAATTGTGTGTCTTGTCCTTAACCTTCTCAAGAATATGATTGCTAATGGTGAGATTTAGGCCATCAATAGTGATACGGCTGGCAAGGAGAGTTTTCCCCGATTTTTGGCATATGATGATGATGTTGTTATTTCACATGCTTATCTGGCTATTATGTAATGCTACCTTGTTAGTTGGCATGATATTTGTATATGTATGATTATTTATGCCTATATGCCTATGTTTGTTTCAATGTGATATGGCTGCAAGAACCCTGAGTTACTCCCTTTTGACTGTGACATTCATGTTTCAGGAATGAACAGGTACTAGTGTTATGCCTCTTTTGGGGGTTAGAGATCCGTGTGCTCTAGCGGGCGTTGACCTTCGACGTCGTACCGTATGCTTAGATTCTAGTTGCTAGACTCTGACTGGTTTTGAGGGACTATGTGTCCCCTTGTTGCTACTTTATTTATTGTTGTTTGCTTAACGATTCCTCGAACGATTTACTTTCATGTAAAAGTTTTAAAAATCTAGTATTTTCATAAGACTTTATTCGCCGTGCTTGATTTATATTTCCGCATTTCGAGGGTTGGCACACAAGAACTCTAATGTTCCCCATACTTTTAAGTAACCTGCAATCGTTGAACTTTACTCTTTAATCTTTTGTAATCATATTTTAAGTCTTAATACTCCCTCCGTCCCAATCATTTATTTATTTTTGATTAAAATACCCTTGACAAGGAATAAAAAAAGAAAACAAATGAATTGGACAGAGGGAGTTGTATAGTTATGTTAGTTGTTGTGTATAATTACATAGAGATTAGATTAATCATGTTATATTAAAAACATAAAAGTTACTGCTTTTTACAAATTCGTTAAGTTGTCTTACTGAATTTATTTCATTGTCTTAAAGTGTTTATTTTTGAAAGGTTTGAGAAGTGACTCATGTTTATTTCAAGTCGCATGTAAAATTGCCTGGTCAAGTTCCTTTTCGTTTAATCTGATTAAATTATTTATGAACATATATACTAGAAATCCACGTTTGCTAATGTTGTAAGGAGTTGTTAAAACCTTAGTTAGATATTGAATCAATCCCCAACATTTTTAATATATTAGTTTTAAAGAGTCTAGATGATGAAAGAATAAGAGAATTTGGAATTACCCTTAAATATTGTTTAAACCTAGTTTAAACCTAGTTTTATAAGTATTTAATTTTTTTACGACAACTTTCGTTAGCAGTTATAGATTTGTCTAGAAATCCTTAATAGTTTAAAATTTGAAATAGAGTCAAGTAATGAAAGTCGTAATTAAGAGTCTTAGGTTTTCAATCCCTCTCGTCTTGAGTCAATTATATTTTCAATGAATTAATTATGTATTTAACACTAAGACACTAAGCTCTATTCAAGTTGGAAGGATAGTCTATCCTCTTATGGTTCTACAAGTAGGCTACAGGGACGTCTTAAAGTAAATGAAGGCCCGGTGCACCACAAAAAAATGAGGCCCCAAATATGCATGTATAACTGTACGTTACGTCAAGGTTTTTATTGAATTTCATCGATAAAGCTTGTAAATTCGGTGGCGAAAACTGGAGGCCCGGTTCCGCCGCCCATGGTTGAACAGGGCCTTAGACGCCCCTGGTAGGCTACATGCCCAAACAGATAAAAACCGAGGGAGATGTAATCGTTTTACAAAAATGATCCGTTTCAGGCAAAGTTTATCCAGGAAATTTCACTCGACGCAGTAAATCAACATGCCGCATAAAAAAGGTGTTTCGCCCGACCGGGCAAATTTTCATCCAACGGCTTTTACAGGTAAAACACTTCAAAAGACTCGTCAAATTTTTGTTTTTGAAGACCATCTTTTGACAACAACACCAATATTGAGAATCAACCAAAATTAATCAACTATGATAACACGTGGAATAAATTAAGGTGGAGTAAATCAAGTCTTAATAACAACATTTAACAAGGTTCCATAAATTTGCCCCAACCTCCAAGATAGACACAATATCCTCAAGATTTACAAAAGTAAATATTAAACTAGCATATATGAATCATAAGGAAGAACATGTGAGAAAAAAAATTACATATCAATATAATATATGGATTCTTCGACACACAATACTAACACAATCGTCAACTTTACCCAATGTCATTATCAACTTATAAAGACTGTATCATTTTATCAGTAACCACCTAATTTAGCATCCAATTAATCCAAAACATGTAATATCGATTAATTCATCTACAATATATTTAATCTTCCAGAAGATCACATCAAAGCTAAAAATCAACCTTTGCAATGTTCAAGATCTACCATAAAGCCATTATCAAAACAAAAGGATAATAAAAACATCACCTTTAAAAAATGATATTTTGAAGAGGATTAGTAACAAATGCTTATATCATGTTGAAGAGAGCAATGAGAAGAGAACGAGAGCGCAAGATTCGTTGGTTTTCAATGAGAAACGAAGGAGTTATGTTCATCTTAAGATAATATCTACAAGAAGGGTAAAAAAAGGGTTTTATAAAAGTTTGATTAAGATTAAATTTTCTTACACGAAAATCTAGGAACTGATGAATGGTGAAAAGATATAGTGTTTTGGATGAGAAATGAAGGTGTTATGGTGATTTTAAGAGCCTGAAATTGAACGTTTTATGAAGGGTTTAATAAAGGAGAAAATTGCTAGAATTTTTGTTGAAGATGATGAAGTACCCTATTTTTTAGTCATTTTTCTAAGAGTCAAAAACTCTGCTCCATGCTTTCAAGTAAGCTCCAATCCCTGAACTTTACTCTTTACTCTTTTATAATCATATTTTAAGTCTTAAATCGCATTACCTCCGTCTCAATCATTAGTTTACCTTTAATTAAAATACCCTAATAAAGAATATAAAAATCAAACAAATGACTGAGATAGAAGGAGTAGTATAATTATATTATGTATAGTGAATAATTACATAGAGATTAGATTAAGCATATTAGATTAAAAAGATAAAAGTTATTGCTATTTAAATATTCGTTAAGTTGTCTTGCTCAATTTATTTCGCTGTTTTAAAGTCTTTATTTTTTGAAAGGTTTGAGAAATGACTCGTGTTTATTTTAAGTCGCATGTAAAATTGCGTTGTCAAGTTCCTTTTCGTTCGTTCTGAGTAATTTATTTATGAACATCTATATTAGAAATTTGTGTATGCTAATGTTATAAAGAGTTGTTGTTAAAACCATAGTTAGATATTGAATCAAGACCTAATGTTTTTCATACATTAATTGTAAAGAGTTTAGATGATGTAAGAATAAGATAATTTTGAATTACTCACAAACATTGTTTAAACCTAGTTTTATAAGCATTAAACTTTTATAAGACAAATTACGTCAGTAGTTATACATATGTTTGGAAACCCCTTAATAGGTTTAAAATTTGCAAAAGAGCCAAGTAATGAAAGTTGTAGTTAAGAATTATAGGTTTTCAACCCCTCTAGTCTCGAGTCAAGAGATTTTCAATGAATTAATTAAGAATTTTACACTAAGACAATACTGTTTAGAAAAACAGTAAAGTTAAAGTTTTGATATTTGGATTATGATTTCAATTAAGATATATTGAACCTAAGCTAGGACATGTGTAATACTTAATCATGTTGCGTTAGAGAATGGTCATTGCTTATGGACGTTTAAGATTGTTTAAGGGTTTTTTTTACACGAGTGTGTGGTTGCTTATGATTGTACATTTTTTCTTTGAGGAAGAAGAGTCTTAAAAGCTTATTTAGGATTTTGCTTGCTAACGGTAAGTTCTGAAACTTACTCAATGTGAATATGTATGATAATGTGTGAATATAGATTGATATGATTTGGTTTTAACTTTTTTTTAAGAGTTGGTATACATTAATTTCATAGGATTTTTTTTGGAAATATTAATGGGAATAATCCATAATATTGCGCGTATTCCACTTTTAATCTATATTCCAATAAAACCGATTATTTAAACTCGCATCAAAGACTAAACTTGGTCTCTTAGTAACTTGTTGTTTCTGGTAAAATTTATGCGTGGGCCCACTTCTTAGTTTTATTCATCTTGAAGTCTTCTTTTTCCTAATCTTCTTCTTCTTCCCTGTTACTTTTCTACGTCATTTTCTTATACTTCAATTCTTTTTCTCCATATTTATCTCCATTCTTCAACCCATAAACATGAATACCTGCTTTCTTCATAAACAATTCATCATTACATCCCCGCCACACCATTTGCACCACCACCTCTGACTGCCACCACGCCATCGTTATCCACCATCAGTGGATCCTCACAACAAACCTCACGTCAGAGCGACACACAACCACTTATTGCACCAATTTTTCACCGCCTAACCAGTAGACCGCTTCCACTTATTACACTTGTTTTGGGGTATTTGTTGATATAAATATGAGAGAATTGAATTTGAACAAATAGAAGAAGACGAAAGCAGCAGAAGATTAATTTGTATTTGTTGCTTAATCATTGGTACAATTGTGATACATGAGTTTCGCGATCCTTTCTAAACTGTGGTATACGGGGAATCACAGATGGAAAAATGAGGGACAAGCATGAAAAAACGCATTTGTGGAGTCGCCACCAACTTTTGTGGCAAGTTGGAACCGTTCGAATACTTCATGTCATGTCAAGACACAAAGTGAAGACATGAACACTAAGAACTCGTTACCCTTAGCATTCTATGTCTAGAATGACTCTCGTGGCTCAACCCTCATAAATGTGCATTCGGAGTAAATTCAGGCAAACTCCTAGGACATGTTGTCAGTCAAAGGGAAATAGAAATTTATGCATATAAGATCAAGGCCCTAATCGAAATGCCACAACCCCAAACAGAAAAGGAAGTTAGAGGTTTCCTGGATAAAGTACAATATGTGAGTCGGTTCATATCGAAATTCACTATGATTTGTGAGCCTATTTTCAAAAAGCTAAAGAAAACAGATCATACCATATGGGATGATGATTGCCAAAAGACGTTCGATAGAATGAAGGAGATATTAGCAAAACCACTAGTGTTAATCCCTCCCAAATGAGATCAACCTCTTGGTTTATATCTCACGGTCACAGAAATGACCATGTGGGCTATTGTCGCACAAACTGTCGGGAAAGAGGAAAGAGCCATCTACTACCTTAGTAAGAAGTTCTTAGAATATGAGTGCAAATACACACCTCTCGAAAAGACATGCCTCGCTCTTGTGTGGGCAACAAAGAAGCTACGTCATTACATGCTTAGCTACACTGTCAAAGTGTATTCCAAGATGGATCCATCAAATACCTATTCGAGAAACCCTTCCTCATTGGACGCCTAGCAAGATGGACCTTAATGCTATCAGAGTTCGATCTCAAATATGTACCTCTGAAAGTCATAAAAGGACATGTCGTTGTTGAGTTTTTCGCAGACAATCCTATCAACGACACCCAAACAATAGATATGTGGTCATTTCCAGACGGGGATATATTACAAACCTGTATAGACTCATGGGACCTTTACTTTGATAGTGCATCGTATTTAAGAGGGTTCAGGGTGGGAGTGTTGCTCATTTCTTTTGAAGGCGAGCATACACCACTATCAGTCAAGCTCGACTTCGAGGTGAAAAATAACGCAGCAGAATACGAAGCTTGCCTTATTGGTTTACAAGCGGCAGTTAGTCTAGGCATTAAGAATCTTCGATTTCATGGAGACTCCTCCTTGATAATCAACAAGGTCTCGGGATCATGGAAAATTCGAAGTGAAAGTCTAGCACCCTACCAGGCCAGAATAGATCAAGTTGCCCAGTTCTTTGATCAAGTCACTTATCTACATCTACCTCGTGAAGAGAATCAGTTTGCAGACGCTCTTGCGAAACTCGCAGCCTTGATCAACATGCAAGACAACATGATCAACATGCCTCTATGCATCGACCGACGGTAAGAACCGGTCTATGTGTACCATCTTCCGGACGAAGAAGAGAATCCAGAGGAACCCTGGTTCCAAGCTATTCTAAACTTCAAACTCAACGGTACATACCCACCAGAGATAGATAAGAGGGGACAATGCGCCATACGCTTATTAGCCTCTCAATACCTCCTCATGCAAGGAGAATTGTATTGAAGAACACCTCTTTGGTCGTCTTGCGTTGCCTTGATCGTTACCATGCACAAAAAGTAATAGAAAAAGTACATGATAGAGAATGCGGTCCTCACATGAGCGGCCATATGATGGCAAAGAAAATCAGACGTCTAGGATATTACTGGAAGACTATGGAGTCAGATTGTATCAAATGCGTCAGACACTGCCATAATTACCAAATCTTCGTGAATGTTCAACATGTTCCTCCCTTGTTGCTTTACACCAAGACCTCTCCTTGTCCAATATCCGCTTGGGTAATCGACATCATCGGAAAGATTACTCCAGCTGGAACATCAAGTCACTGTTTCATTCTGGTAGCTATCGACTACTTCACGAAGTGAGTTGAAGCAGCATCCTACACTAGTCTTACTGCTAAAAATATGGCAAAGCTCATACAAACCATTATCATCTATCGATATGGTTCCCCACATGAAATCATCAGTGACAATGGATCACACTTCCAACCAGAGACTGAACAGTTGGTAGCCAAACATAAGATCCCGCATCATCATTCCTCGCCTTATCCACCTCAAACTAATGGCGCGGTAGAGGCAGTTAATAAGAATGTCGTCACAATCCTCAAGAAAATGATAAACAATTACCGTGATTGGCCAAGCAAGATACCCTTCGTGTTGTGGGGCTATGGCACTTCAGCTAGGACACCCACTGGGGCCACTCCTTTCAATTTATTTTATGAAATGGAAGTTGTACAACCAGTAGAGCTAGAAATCCAATCTCTGCGTACTCTCTTAGATAGTCAGATCCCAAAAGCTAATTGGAAGAGGATATATATATGATGAACTCGTCCTCTTGGACGTACGTAGGCTGCGTGCATTACACAATGTACAGACATACAAATCCCGTATCAAACGAGCATTCAACAAATGAGTTAAGCCAAGAACCATCAAAGAAGGGGATTTAGTGCTCAAATCAGTCAGAGCTCTCTTACATGTCAATCCACGAGGAAAATTCAAGACTAAATGGGCTGGACCATTCTTACTCAAATCCATATTTTACGGGGGTGAAGTTGAAATCACAGACTTAGATAGGAATGAATTCGCTAACCCTACCAACCTAGACCAATTTAAACGATACTACCCTTAGCACGCACTAGGAAACACGCCTCGCGCAACCCCATGTGTCGCTCATGCGACACGGAAAAAAACCGGGCCACGCCAGTTGAACATAATGTCGCTATGCTCTTGCATTTTGACATTTGGATGATCCTCATGTCATCAAATATAACTAATTGTATTTCTTTTATGAGTAAGCAAGGCACATGTCGCCTTTTTCTAAGTTTATTACAAGCTCTTACTTCGAACAATTATTCTTCTGCATTTCCTCGACTTACGCGCATGTTTTGATTTCATTTTTTTCAAAATGAATACGTAGGCAATCCCTCACAGGATTCAAGCCAGCTATTATTGTTTAAAATGTAAATAGAAGGACATTTGCATTTGCACTTGAAATTCGATAAGAATAATATAAAGCAAAACATTAGTTTCTTAACTACTTTAATCTTTATTCATTATTCCAATAGTAGTAATATCTTACATGATATAAAACATTGAAAATAAAGCTAAGCTAGGATTCTAAAAATCCCATATTTTATTTCAACTAAAAAAAAAATACTAATACTACACAATAAATACTGGCTAAGGTTATTCTTTCATATTCCCTTTCCCTTAGTCATCTTTCTCACACTTTTTATCTCGACCGCGAGTCGGGCACTCCTGCGTTACCTCAGACCTAATTACCAACGGTCTTTATCGAGGTCTAGCCTTACCGTGTCTATCAATCACTACCCTCGCAACAGGATTAGTGCTCTACCTTTTCACTGGATGCATGACTAGGAATCCGGCTTCTTTCTCCCCTTCAGTCAAGTATTTCGACCTCTCCTTACCAGATTCATAAATCTTGCAATCTAAAGGCTCGCGTTTCCTTAGCTTCTCGCGCTCTTCTGGAGTAGTAGCCTTTCTCCATCGCAAATATGAGTCAGATACCCATATGAAGCCAACAAGAGCGGATATGAACCACATGTTACGTTGTACCCATCTCGTGGCCCTCTCCCTACAAGTCTCTACGGTACGAGCCAAGGCAGTCTGGGAAACATTATCAAATTTCAGGATCCTCTGCCTAAAGCCCACTTTCCTCACCAGTATTTCCGGAAAAATACATACCATGAATTTCAAGACAGGAATACGAAGTGACCGAGTTGGGTCCAAATATGATGACCCAATAACCGTCCTAAGATGCCAACATGACATTGTCCATCAGATCAACGGACCGCCTTCACTTTGAGCTTATTTTCCCAATAGTTGGGAATCCTGGTGAAGTCAACCATATAAAGCCTAGTCCTCATGGTAATCAACCATGCACGGTATCCTCGCACATCAACTGGGGGCTTAATCAAACGCAGGCGCTCCATCAACCATATCTGGAGCAAGCAAGCAAGAATGTAAAAAAAAAAAGGAAGAAGACAAAAAAAAAGAACGAAAGACGAAAAAAAAGGACAAAAAAAGAAGGAAGGGAAAGAAAGGAAGAGTTCTTACTTGCAAGAAGACGCAATCCCCAGATATGGAAGCTCACGGTTAGCCTTTATATTATCAAGGCCAAGAATGATCTCTCCTAGGCAAAGGCAAGCTGGGCTCTTGCGCAGCTCTATTTGCTCCACCAAGCCCAAGAAAAGAGGATCGCCTCTCATTTCCTTGTCAATGTGCCCTTGGAAGATGTAGCTACGCAAAAGGCAAAACCCAAAGGCCGTACGCCTTGAAACATATGACAAAGAGGGGTATTCCCTATTTATGAATCGATCCATAAAATCATGCATACGGACACCTTTTGAGGTAACATATCGATCTAACTCAGCTTTAGTCAATCCAAGGAGGTCCTTGAATTTTATCTTATACCCTTGGGAGTTAAGGGGTATAACTGGTGCTTCTTCCGGGTCCCACCCTCCAATTGCAGCAATTTCTTTAGAGAAGGGACATATATCGCCTCCAGGAAAGGCGAACACATGAGTATCTGAATCCCAGTATTGAAGACAAGCATCTAGGAAGGGTCTTACTACTTTCACCAACTTTAAACTCAAGATCGTCCCTAGATTATAGGCACCCATGTCATGTTTCTCAACATGGGTGAACTCATTTGCCCATTCTTTGAGACGGTTTTCAAAGGCATCCATTATATTGCAAGTTTTTATGAGATTTGAGAATTTTTATATGAGAAACGAATTGTTGGAAGAATTGTCTGAATAAAATCTTCAACCAAGCTCGCTATATATACTATTCGTCTTTTCCTAATTTTTATCGAGGTCTGATCAGCCTGGGAATTGACGCAGCAACAGCTGCGCTCTTTCGAAAAGTCGCAACTCTTGTTGCGCCTCTTCCTCAGGCCCTTTCTCAGATATCCAGCTCTTGCGCCTTCCTAATATGTGTTCGTTTATGATTTACTATAGGATAGGGGTTAGACAAAAATGCCGAGTTACCATGGCTTTTGGATTTTCTAATCCTCGCCGGGTTCGATTTTCTAGATGATAATCGACATTTTCGCCAATCACGCACACTTATTAATTTTCTTTTCTTTTCCTTTTTAGGAAAATCATCTCATTTCCATTTTCTCTAAATTTAAATATTTCATTTCATTTCTTTTTTTAGAGGGTAACCCTCCCTTTTGTCGTTTACCTTTTTGTTAAAAAATTTCACATTTTTTCGCAATTCTTCATATTCAGGTACTCATTTCGCGCTAGTTTAGGCTACCGATATGTTACATGTAAAATGTTTGAGTAGATTACTTGTTATATGCTACATGTAATTTATGTGAATTCTATTCCGGCAGCATAACGACAGAAACCGTCAGCTACCAAACATGTCTTTAAGCTAACCTGCAGGAACATAAGGTATCTTCCAGCAAAGGCACTCAGGCCATCGTAACACAATCAATACAGGAATATACGCAACACTGTGGGCTCTCGCCCTAAAACCAAATTCGAAACTGGGGGCTCTTGCCCGAAAACAAATCCAAATGCACATCAAATTCAAAACAAAATTCAAAATATCCAAAGTCTACAAACAAAACAAAACGACAAATCCTCATCGCCAGTGAACCCAGCTAAAATCTCGAGGGCAGCCATCTCGACATCGCGGTCCTCCAGCTCCCTCAGCAAGCGAGCTATCTCCTCTTGAGACTCCGATGTCTCCGCCCGAAACTCTACCAGCTCACGCTCCAAGGCTCTCTTCAAAAGAAATGCCTTATTTCAGTCAACCACTTCATTTCAAAAACACAAAAATGAAACAATAAATGAAAAGGAGATGATAGGTTCCAACCTGTCGGTCCCGACCACCAGTGAGTCCCTCAACGGCTGTAGCCCGCAGTCGGTTGGCCACCCTCCACAATGTAACATGCCGAGATGGGGCCACCTACATTCAAAGAAAAATAAAAGTGAAAGCAAATGCATTCCTTTGCAACAAGGATGGTCATGGATTGGAAGCTCACCCTCCTCACGAGGTGCTCCCACTGCTCCAAGCCAGCATCGGTCACCGCTGCGCTGAACTCACGAAGCTCTGAAATTGTCGTGGAGCCAACCGCATCCGTGTACTCAAGTACCTCGGGGTAAGCTGGGGGCTCGACGCCCGCTACCTCGATCTCCCGTAAAAGATCAAATAGGTTCAACAACAAACACCTTATTAATTCTCAAAATTCAATACAACAAAAGCAAGCAATGCTTACCACAATCGGCCAGTACGCCAGTCTCTGACGAACGAACCCTTGGTAATCCTTGTCAAGAAGAAGGAGGGCGTCCCCACTAGCACCAACTAGGTCAATATCTCTCAGCATCAGAAGGCTCCCTAAAGATCGACCCTGGAGGATCGATAGGGACCGTGAAAGCATCACGAGAGCACTACCGAGTCAAACGCTCACCCAAGTACCACATGGGTCCCATGGGCATCCTCAGCAACAACCGACTCGAGCTTCTTAGACGTAGGACCTTAACTACAAAAGCAGGTGCGTCTAAGTAGTCAACCCAAGGTTTAGGGACCCACTAAGACAAAGATATGAAACGGGTCATTCTTATGATCCAATTCTAAATAAATGAAGGGGTCATTCTTATGATCTAGTTCGGAATGATGGGACCAATGGTCATTCCTATGATCATTCTTAGAAATGAAAGACAGAAAAGAAAGCAGTCCGAGATACTTATGTACTCCAGCTGTAGGGCATTCACGCCCCTCTTGTAGACATCGTAAGAAGAACGCTGGCTCTTCTTATGGCAGACTACCCAGTTCCTCACAAATAGGTACGCCCTCGGCTCAGGCTCTTTCATTTTGAGAGCAAACCCTGGAAAATAGGAGTACAACCATGCCTGCAAAAAAGGTAATAAAACTATCAACGTCCAAATCAAATACTGATCTTTCAATAAAAACAAGGTTATTGATCTTTCAATAAGCTTCAAAGGAAGGTGCATACCTGTAGCAAGAGTCCAGGACCGATCGTAGTAGGAGAAGTCCCCTTCTCCATCAGCTTTGGCCTGACCATGGCCCATATGTAACGAGTTAGGACCGCAAAGCCAGGAGTAACCCAATCCTAGCGACCCAGGCTACTCAAATCGGAAAGGAAAGGAAGAAGCTTCGTCGATAGCCTCTCCCCCTTGTCTCTGAATTAAATCGAAAATAAGAACCACCACAACCAAAGCCGAGCCCTCTGCACAGCTGTACAAGGAAGAGGAGCCACCACCTCTCCACCTATCCTCACTCTCGTCGGAGTCCTACTAGCAAAGTAGTCTCTAAGTTAAGAGCTCGGCACCAACCCAGGTAGAGCAGCCGCCCTTGCCGTCTGGTTCCAACCTATCAGTTGTCTCACCTTCTCTGAGTCGACCCTCATGGCCACCGACGGCCACTCTAAGCTCTCCTCCCCACACGACAAACTAGAAATTATGCCGTAATCCTCCAAGGTGACTCCGACCTCCCAAAAGGCATATGGAAGGTCAAAGTCGTATCCCATTAACGAACCAAGAAGGCCCGAATCAAGGAAAGGTTAGCTTGAATCTTCATTGCCCTGATCAACTTGTCGTACGCCTGAATCTCTGAAGTCTCCTTCTCCAATGAGAGTCTTCTCCTCCTCGGTCAAGTTCTCGTACGCCTCTATCATGGTTGTGTAGCCGAAAAAGGACCTCACATTCCTAGCCTTCTGAAATTCGAATCTAGAAAGTCATTTAGCACATTACATAATAAAAGAAGCGGCAATCGGATATGGAAAATGACAAGCAAGCACAAAGACTTACCATGCAATATGCCATCCTGTAAGACAGGTGGCTCTCCGCTGCCCAAATGCGATGTCTACCATCCCATTTCTCAGCCCACTCAAGTGCACGCGGCATATGGTGTCCATCTTGTCCCGTGGTAATCCTACTCGGAACCTCATCCTTAGCCGTCCCGGTCTCCTGCACCACCTCGGCTGGTGTATCTTCTCCCACGCGGGAAGAAGTAGACTCTAGATCTATGTCCATGGGAACTCTCCCCGACATAGAAGGAATGTCACATGCACAATCCTCAACAGTTTCAACGTATTAACATTTTAAACGTGTCCAACCTTTCAAGCAAATCCTCAGTGGTTTCAAACGATGGCAAGCACATGTTAAAAGCATTTTAAGTCATTTTCAAGAAGTTTTCTGGTCATCTTTGACCGTTCCTTTGAAAAACCCGATTACACATGTAGGATAGGGGTCAACGCAAGTCTAAATTCAAAGCCTAAATTTGGGTTCGAGTCGAAAATTTGACATCATTTCGCTATAAATTCAAAGGTTGCTCGTAACTCGACATCACCAACTTCATGAATGAACTAGTCCTCAAGAGGATGCAATTTACTGAAGTTACACCTCAACCTTTTCAATCATTAATTAGATTCCTACTAAAATCTTCCATCACCACGAGACCTCAAGTCACCATCCTAACCATTCAAACCTAACTAGGATCGACTAAGGTCCATAGTTTGTAATCTGCAGGAGAGGTCCTGTAACGTACTATAAAATTCTTAGATTCATCATACTCTATCTGAAACCACTAACCAAAGAAATCTTATCTTAGGGGACCATATCTACTAACAACCACAAGGTGAACGGTCCTTACCATAAAAATCCTTTTATCCAATTCATTCCAAAACTCATTATCCTAAATTATTTACAACGGACTTTCTCATCCTCAAAAGTCAAATCAAGATACCTCAAGAGAGGAATGAGTACCAATTCCAAATCATACATATTGTCAAACATATGGCGTTACGTCAATCAATCAAATCATCTAGCTCATAAAAACTCAAAACGTATCGGTCTTCGCTTATGAGATTATTCCTCGAATCAGGTCAGATATCGAAATTTCACAAGGTAAGATTCCTTTTTAGAGCGCAACAATTTAAGACAACAATTTCCCAAATAACCCCAAGGTAATCTTTACAATATCCCGCAACAACGAACTATTATCATGATCAACTCAATTCTCAAAATAACACTACAATACGAAGCTCCAAATTTAAAACCACCAAGAGAGGATACATTATCATTATTAGGATTCATCCTAGAGCTTAATTAATATTTCCCATGATCAAATACAACATGAAATTTGCTCAATTCAAAGACACATATTCTAGCTAAAGAATCCCAAAATACATTACACTGATTCTCCGAGCCTTACAAACGGGATATCCAATCCACTAGTAAAAATATGAAGCAACAACGAGTTAGGGAACGATAAGGAATCTCAAGGAGAACACGAGAATAATCAGGCACGCGATTACAAGAAAGGAACGCTGAAAAATAACGAGGTCAAGAAGGAGACAAAGCAGATAGTAGAGTTATGAAGATATCCGAGTAAGAAATAAGATATGAGCGTGCGATCTTTTAAAGATCAATTTTGACAAAAACTTGTAAGGATAGAAATGGAAACAGATAAGGGTACGAGTAAAGGTATAAGGTTTAAACCACAAAATTCTCCTTTCAAACTCAGGGCGATAGTACCTTACAAGGGACCATCGTACCACGTACAATCATCAAAGTAAGGTACACCTGGATTCGGTAAATCGTCTACAACCCAATTCATCCATCCGTTCATATAACACGGATTCCCAATTGCGGAATTGCAACTTACGCACAGTAACATTCTCTTAACTCCAAAATTTGACACACTCTCAAAGGTTTCAAAACCGAAGGACTAACAAGGAATTCTTCATACAAATCTCTTTTCAACTCCTATGGCCCACAAGGTAGAACACCGAACAAAACGTCATCATTAATATCTTAAGGCATCACCGTCATTGTTCATCTAATCAGATTCCCCTCATGTCCATAATCCTTAAGTAACATGGTTTAATCTATCATGACGACTTACTACCTCAACCAAGTCTCCGATACCATGATATAAGATCATATTTTTAAATCCAAGAATTTTAGTCAAGAATTTTTCCACCAAGCATATACCCAAAAGTACACACTAGAAAATCACAAGAAGTCACTTAGTCTCAAGGGCATTTCACAACTCAAGGTATCATCCAAATATTCTCACTTAGAACAACTAGCTCCAACTGAGGTATGATCCTCAAGACACTCTAATATTACTAAACTCCTAAGTTCAAAAGATTAAGTAACTAATGGGTTAAGAAGTCCTAGCCAACTCATTCAACCTTACACCATTAATAAACATGAATTATTTACACATGAGTCATGGCATGTATTAAGCATTAAAATCATCAAACTTATCTTACCATACTCTTGTCAAGTGCAATGTAAATACTCAGAAAACACAACTTAACAACATGTACAAAGCTTAAGAACTCACAACTAGATTTGTTTCTATTCTAAGACTGAAATGCTACAGAACTGAGGGCAGATAGTACTTAGCCAAAGCACAAAGCCAATGGACTAAGGGGGAGAGTCTAATCTCAGCACACAGCAAGAGATTATACCCTCAAGTCCCAGCACTAAGCAAAGGACAATCCTCAAGCACACAGCCAAGAGTTGAACAGAAACAGGGTTTCAGTTTTTGTGTTTACTTCAAATCTACCATTCATTCATTAGGAATAAGCCTTATATAGGCAATGAAGTTACATCTTACTCGTTCATTACATCCTAGGGCCACAATTGGCTTACAAAAGAAACAGAAATGACAGCTATATTGTTCAGAACTAGAGCAATAAAGTAGAAAAGCAATTCTAATGAGACAATCTGACTTAATTGGTTTGTTTAGGTTGATCTGGTGAAGGAGTAGACTTTCAGGCTTGGTTCTTGAGCCAAACTGGAGTGGGATGAGTGCCAAAGGTTCTGCTAAAAGACCCTCGAGCTGGTTTGTTCAAAATAGGAAAGTCTGATAGTGACATTTGAACTACTGCAAAATGGCTGAATTCTGGACAGTTTGAGTTTGTCCCTAAGCTAACTTTTGTTGTATGCATTTCCTGGAGAAGAATACCTGGACAAAGTTGTAGAGGACCCTCCCTAGGACTAAGATTGGCCATTGGTTAGGTTTTTTTGAGTGTGTAAGGCCCCCATGGACCCTGTTTAGAAGGACTGTGACTGACTGGTTGTGGCTTAGGGTTGTTGCTGTTGTGTTGGGTTTGTTTTGTTGTTGGCTGGTTGTTGTTTTGGCTGAGGCTAGGGAAATGGATAGCTAGGCATTGTTCTGGCTGGTGGGGTGTTGTTTTTGCTGGCATGGGATGATGGTTACTTGGGCTGAATAAGGCATTGTCATAGCTAGTCATGGTGTTGGCTGCATTGTTGTTGTTGTCTTGGATGATGGTGTTCTGTTTGTCTTGAGCTTGTGTCTTGCCTTGATCATGTACTCCTGTTGCAACCTCCCTTTCGTGAAAAGGATTTGTCCTGAAATCTTCATCACCTTCATCATCTGATTCACCATGGTAGGGGCTCAGGTCTCCAACATTAAAGGTACCATGGACACCATAGCTTCCTGGTAGATCCACCTTGTAAGCATTACATAGCTTCTCCAATATTTCAAATGGTCCACCATCTCTTGGCATGAGCTTGTTTCTTCTCTTATCTGGAAATCTCTCCTTTCTTAAATGCAACCATACAAGATCCCCTGGCTTGAACTCCCTTGCTTTCTTAGGCCCTTTGGATCTAGCCTTGTACAACTCATTGGATTTCTCAATCTCTTTCTTGACTTGCTCATGAATCTGTATCATTTGTTCAGCTCTTTTCTTTGCATCATAGTTTGCTTTGCTTCTTTTGACTGGGGCCAGGTCTGTAGGCATGAGAGGGTTAGTACCATAAACTGTTTCAAAAGGACTTTGCCCTGTGCTGCTTGAGGGGGCTCTGTTGAAGGCAAACTCAGCTTGTGCTAGTCTGAGATCCCAATCTTTCAAAGATTTAGAAACAATGCTCCTCAAGATCTTCCCCAATGTCCTGTTAGTGACTTCTGTCTGCCCATCAGTTTGGGGATGGTGAGAAGTACTAAACAGTAGTCTGGTCTTCAATAGTTTCCACAAGGTTCTCCAGAAGTGACTCATGAACTTTGTGTCTCTATCTGAGACAATGCTTCTAGTCACCCCATGTAGATTGAAAACCTCCTTAAAGTATAGTTCAGCCACCCCCAAAACATCTTCAGTCTTCTTACAAGCAATAAAATGTGCCATTTTACTGAACCTATCTACAACCACCATGATTGAATCCTTTCCCCTTTGTGTTCTATGTAGTGCCACAATGAAATCCATGCTGAGATCCTCCCATGGTCTGTTTGGTACTGGCAATGGTGTGTAAGGGCCAGCCTGAAAGTGTGCTTTGGCTAACTGACAAGACCTGCACCTCTTGTGAGCATCTTGCACATCACTGAGCATCTTAGGCCAATAGAACTGATCCTGTAGTATCTTCTGTACTCCAAAGTGACCAGCAAGGCCATTGGAGTGAACTTCTTTGACCAGCAATCCCCTATAAGGTCCCGTAGGTACACATTGTTTATTTCCATAGAATAGGTAGCCTTCCTGTGCTGTGTATCTTCTCCCTTTATTAACTTGTCCTTCCTGATGCGCCTCCCATTCATGCTTGAAGTCTGGATCTTCCTGATAGAGCTCTTTCATGAATTCAAACCCCAACACCCTTTGTTCCATGAAGGTTAACATCACAGATCTTCTAGACAGTGCATCAGCTACAATATTGTTCTTGCCCTCTATATATTTAATCGAGAATGAGAAGGACTGCAAGAACTCTACCCATTTGGCATGTCTGGGGTTGAGTTTATGCTGCCCATTGATGTACTTGAGGGCCTCATGATCAGAATAGCACAAATGGCTTGGGTTTTAAGTAGTGTCCCCAATGGTTCAATGCTCTTACAATGGCATAAAACTCCTTGTCATATGTGGAGTAGTTAAGCTTAGCCCCATTTAACTTTTCACTGAAATATGCAACAAGCATCTTCTCTTGTGTGAGAACAGCCCCTATGCCAAGGCAACTTGCATCACACTCAACCTCAAAGAGTTTGTTGAAATCTGGTAGAACCAGTATTGGAGACATGCACAATAGTTCCTTGATCAAGTTGAAGGACTTCTCAGCTTTATCACTCCACTTGAACTCTCCCTTCTTCATGCACTCAGTAATAGGGGCCATGATTGAACTAAACCCCTGTATGAACCTCCTGTAGAAAGAGGCCAGTCCATGAAAACTCCTAACATCAGTAACAGTTTGAGGAAGGGGCCATTCCTTGATGGCTTGAACTTTCTCAGGATCAACTGCTACCCCTTTCTTTGAAATGATAAACCCAAGGAAATAAACCTCAGGCTGCATGAAAGTGCATTTCTCCAACTTGCCATATAATTTGTTCCCCCTTAACACCTCAAACACTAGTCTCAGGTGCTGTACATGCTCTCCTTTAGTTGAACTGTAAATAAGGATATCATCAAAGTAAACCACCACACATTTGCCTAAGTATGGTCTCAGGACATCTGTCATCAACCTCATGAAGGTACTAGGGGCATTAGACAACCCAAAAGGCATTACCAACCACTCATAGAGCCCATGTTTTGTTTTGAAAGCTGTTTTCCACTCATATCCTACTCTTATCCTTACCTGGTGATAGCCCTGCCTCAGATCAATCTTTGTGAACACTTGAGCCCCACTCAGCTCATCCAGAATATCATTAAGTCTAGGTATGGGGAAGCTATACTTAATAGTGATGTTGTTGATGGCTCTACTGTCAATGCACATGCGCCAGGTCCCATCCTTCTTTGGTAGAAGCAAAGCTGGTACAACACAAGGACTGAGGGACTCCTTGACATAACCCTTGTTTAGCAGCTCACCTACTTGAAGCTGGAGCTCTTGTATATCCTTAAGATCACTCCTGTAAGCTGGCTTGTTGGGTAGAATACCTCCAGGTACTAGGTCAATGTGGTGTTCTATTCCCCTATGTGGTGGCAGTCCACTAGGGAGCTCAGAAGGAAAGACATCACCATAAGCTTCTATAATGGGCTTCACCTCCTTAGGTATATCAACCATACTTACCCCAATCTCTGTGGCAAGCAGTATGTACACAGGTTGTAATTCACTCAGTTCTTGCACTATTTCTGACTCACTTATCAATATGACTTCCTTGGAAGCCTCACTCATGGGGGGTGGGTTGATCTTTAAAGCAGGGGGTAGAGGTGCCAGGATGATTTTTTTCTTCCCAAATTTAAAAGTGTAGGTGTTGTCCCTCCCATGGTGGATGGCATCCCTATCAAACTCCCATGGTCTCCCAAGCAAGAGGTAATAGGCATCCATAGGCAGAACATCACACAGACTTTCATCCACGTCCCTTACCAATTGAGAAAGGTACAACACATTGCTTATCCACCTTGATCTCAGCCCCTTTGTTCAACCATCTGAGTTTGTAAGGTAGTGGGTGGTCCTTGGTGGGTAGAGCTACTTTGTCTATCAGGGTTTTGGAGGCCACATTAGTGAAACTTCCACCATCAATAATGAGGTTACACACCCTGCCCTTGATAGTACATCTGATCCTAAAGATCTGATGTCTCTGGTCCTCTTCTAAGGGCTGAGGTTGAGTATGCATTACCCTCCATGTTACCAAACTTAACCCAGCATCAGGCTCTATCAACTCCTCACTAGCCTCTACCTCAGGCTCTTCCATTTCATCATCACAGACCAACACCTCATCCTCTCCCCAATGAATTACTTCTAGGGTGCTCAGAGCTCTTTTAGATGGACATTCTCTAGCAAAATGCCCATAGCGTTGACATTGAAAACACTTTTTGAGAGGGGTAGTCTTTCTTTGGCCTGCATCAACAACCTTGCCTTTATAAAAGGTTGACACGAGTCTTCACAAGTTCTCCTATATTGACTCCTACAAAGGGTTTGAAGGTAGAGGTTCTGGCTGGTGTCTTAGAGGCACTGGCTTTTACCTTCCCCAACTTTTCTACTCTTAGAGACAAGTTGACATCTTCCTCAAAGGAGTATATATTCTGTAGCCTGACTTTACTAGCTATCCTCTCATCCAACCCTTCTAAGAACCTTGCTATCTTTTGCTCAGGTTTCTCAACAACCTCACATTGCAATGTGAGTTGTTCAGAGTCCCTTAGATAAGTCTCTACAGGTCTTTGGTCTTAATTCAGGTGAGTGAGCTTAATGAACATGTCCTGAGTGTAATCTCTAGATACAAACTTAGCCCTCATTTTCTTTTTCAGTTTGAGCCATGACTTAACAGGTTCTTTCCCTTCCTTAACCCTCAAGGTTTTCATGTTTTCATACCACAGTGAGGCATATCCTTTTAGTTTCATGATAGCAACCTTAAAAGCCTTTCTATCAGTATATCCTTTAAACTCAAAGACTCTTTCTACATACCTCAACCAATCTAGGAAATCATAAGGGTTCATGTTACCTAGAAAGTCAGGGATTTCTACCTTTATGTCTTTGTCCTGGTGTCTGAGAAGACTTTGATCTGAGCCATCTAAGTCTGACATTTCAAATTGATCTACAGGTTGCCTCCTCCATCCTCCACCTTGTGGGAAAGGTGCTCCTCTTCCTCGACCACTGCCTCCCCTTATGTCATTGTTCTGTTGGCCTTCAAGAAGTTCATTGACAGATCTGGAGAGACTTCCATCACAGTTCTGACAAGACCTTAAACTGTGGTTTCAAGACCTGTAATTCTCTCTTCACTCATGGTTGATTTTGTGTTTTTAATGTAGTTAGGTAAATGAACTCACAAACCAAAGCTCCGATAACCAATTGCAATGTAAATACTCAGAAAACACAACTTAACAACATGTACAAAGCTTAAGAACTCACAACTAGATTTGTTTCTATTCTAAGACTGAAATGCTAGAGAACTGAGGGCAGATAGTACTTAGCTAAAGCACAAAGCCAATGGATTAAGGGGGAGAGTCTAATCTCAGCACACAGCAAGATATTATACCCTCAAGTTCCAGCACTAAGCAAAGGACAATCCTCAAGCACACAGCCAAGAGTTGAACAGAAACAGGGTTTCAGTTTTTGTGTTTACTTCAAATCTACCATTCATTCATTAGGAATAAGCCTTATATAGGCAATGAGGTTATATCTTACTCGTTCATTACATCCTAGGGCCCCAATTGGCTTATAAAAGAAACAGAAAAGACAGCTACATTGTTCAGAACTAAAGCAATAAAGTAGAAAAGCAATTCTAATGAGACAATCTGACTTAATTGGTTTGTTTAGGTTGATCTGGTGAAGGAGTAGACTTTCAGGCTTGGTTCTTGAGCCAAACTGGAGTGGGATGAGTGCCAAAGGTTCTGCTAAAAGACCCTTGAGCTGGTTTGTTCAAAATAGGAAAGTCTGATAGTGACATTTGAACTACTGCAAAAAGGCTGAATTCTGGACAGTTTGAGTTTGTCCCTAAGCTAACTTTTGTTGTATGCATTTCCTGGAGAAGAATCTCCTGGACAAAGTTGTAGAGGACCCTCCCTAGGACTAAGATTGGCCATTGGTTAGGTTTTTTTGAGTGTGGAAGGCCCCCATGGACCCTGTTTAGAAGGACTGTGACTGACTGGTTGTGGCTGAGGGTTGTTGCTGTTGTGTTGGGTTTGTTTTGTTGTTGGCTGGTTGTTGTTTTGGCTGAGGCTTGGGAAATGGATGGCTAGGCATTGTTCTCGCTGGTGGGGTTTTGTTTTTGCTGGCATGGGATGATGGTTACTTGGGCTGAATAAGGCATTGTCATAGCTAGTCATGGTGTTGGCTGCATTGTTGTTGTTGTCTTGAATGATGGTGTTCTGTTTGTCTTGAGCTTGTGTCTTGCCTTGATCATGTACTTCTGTCGCATCAAGGATACAAACTCTCACCACTATGGGGTGATCTTAGATCTACACCATTTTCCTCAAATCCAAAATTCATTCTATCAACACTAAGATTCCACAAAGTCCAAAATTCTTCCGACCACGGTTTATATACTACAAACAAATGGGTATGACATCCACAAAAATGTTACATGAGGAAGGTAAGGGTACCAATGGTAAGACGGAGGAAACTATCAAGAGTAATTTCCAAGAGGCAAAACAAGTTGGAAGAGAAAGAAGCACCTAGATAGAAGGAAGGGGAAAAGGTACACTAAAGGCAGGAGAGATCATCAATTAGGGAGAAGTACAATTCAAATAGGCTCGTCGATCTTCAATCTTCGGCCAAAGATTACTTCTTCTTGCCAACATATGGTCCACCTCAAGATGTTTGATACAAACAAGGGTAACATAACTCAACACAATCAACAAACAAGTTAGAACCTAACAAGCACCAAGTACACAAAAGACTACCACCTTAGGTCCTTAAGTCTATCTATCTCTCATTCATTATTTCAAGGTCAAGTAATTTAAGTTTAGGGTTCACGTGTGTGCGTCGGGAACGTCATAGGCTCTGATACCAACTGTGACAACCCTCGCGATAGCAGAAATAAAACATAACAAGCATGCAATTTATATAGCGGAAAATACGATATTTTTGAAACTTTTAACATGCCAAAAGAAAAGTACATACGAGGAGTGTCAAATAATTACAAGCTAAAGTATAATATACTACAAAGAGACGTAGTCTCTCAAAACGTTATCAAATATCAAAGTTGTTTAGCAAACTAGCTAAGAAAACGTCTATGGGTGAATCGTCGAGGCCAACGCCCGCTAGCTCACACCTGAACCAAAGAAAACAAGAAAAATCCATCCAAGCAACCTGTTCATCCATGAAAACAGGAACACCACAGTCAGTGGGGAGTAACTCCGGGTTGTCCCAACCATATCACAAATAACATACTTAAATGGTAATAAACAAGTAGAAGCATACACATATATATATACATGTGAATTACGAGAAGTATAAATAAGCATTTCAATGTGTTAAGATATAGGCCCATGAAGTAAAAAACTGTAAGCATTAGATTATAGACAAACTCGGGGAAGACACCCTTAGGCAACTATATACTTATTAGGGCTTACATCTCACCGTTAGCGGCATAAATTTGATAAGATAGAAACTCAACATATAAATTGTAAGTATCATATCATAAACAACTCGGGGAAGACGCCCTTATGCAACTATATACTCACTAGGGCTTGCATCTCACCGTTATTGGCATATACTTGATAAGGTAGAGACTCGACAAATAAACCACGCCAAGTCATCCAACGGTCACAAATAATCAACATATAAACATCCATCCAAACATATGAATACGGTGACAACATCTCTCACGGTTAATGACACGCAAAAGCACCATGTACATAGCAAGTATGATCAATTCACATCCACGGGATAAACATTTCCCTGAACGCATACACGATTAACATTTCGTATATGTAGACTCAATTCCTCCTGGTAGGACGACGAGAATAATACAGTCCTAGTATAAACCTGGCCAGACTCTCGGAATAAACATGTTCCGATTCGACATGCGATACACATTTCGCATCCAAGACTCGGTCAAACACAGAAGCCGAGTACCCCAAATTCGGTCAACCTTCACGAAAGAGGCGGAAAGAGCACAAGCATCATAAACAAGCGGTACGATGAAAGTCCTAGACCTCTAATTAGACTCCTCTAATTAGTTCACTAAATTACATTAACTTAATGATTTAGGATCTAGTTATCATGCATGCAAAAATAAAAGCATAAATATAAAGATAAGATGAAATTTCCTTACAATGGGAATTTTTGGTTCAATATGGGCACAATAAGAACTCCTTCTTATTGTTCTTGAGCATGAAATTAATGGATGATTCTCCATAAAACAACCTCCAAAGTAGAAGGTCTCTTTCTTGTTGCACCGAAGATTAAACCCAAATAATCTTACCTTATTATTAACTAGATAATAAGTAAGACAAATACTACTAATATTATTGTATTACTACACTAGTAATATGATATGAATATTAGCATGCAAGTGAGAGTTTAGAGAGAAGTTGAGGATTTTAGAGAGATATCTAAAACAAGTGGAAAAATGAGCAAAAGAATTGAATAACCAAAATGCCCTTATGTAGGCACATGGCCGGTCATGTAGCTCAAAAATGAGCCAATATTTTGCTTATTTTAATCACATACAAAGTGGTAGAGTGTAGGACATAAAAATGATCATGTTCATGTCATAACATGTCGTAATCAATATGTTGTAGTGTGTTACAAGAAATGAACAAACATTATTGCTTACAATACATGGAATCCGGCCTCCACTAGAGTACTATGGTCCATTTTGATTTTTGATATTTGTCCCACAAATACTTATAATCATATGCTTAATTATCTAGTATAATTAAGTGTTAATTTGATCATATAACAATTATATGACTCAAATTAATAATCATTATACACTCAACTATTAAGTGATATTTTACCATTATATCAATATATAATGGGTCCCACAATGTCCAGTTAATTTATTTTACAACTATTTGTAAATATAATTAACTAATTACCTGTACCTCAAAATATATGCATTACCTCAACTAATTTAATGAATTAACTATTAATCATTAAATTAAATCTTATTTCATCTTATTAAAGTAAGACGTAAAATTTATTCAGTCAGTTATTGTATAATTGACTAATAAACTTAACTGGAATGAGTTCCTAACTCAATTAATAAATAACTCTCGTAACTAAACGTACATATCAAATATATGTAATGCTCAAATTAAACTGTATCGTATACAAATAATTAGTATTCTATTTGGGTCTCATCCTATAGGTGTGACCTAAAGGGATCAGTTGATCACCGCCGTTATACGACAATAACGTCAAACTCTAGTCAGTCGAGCGTTACCGATTTACGTTAATCAACTGACGTGGAGTATAAAAATATACTAATCATGCCACGTATATTCCAAATGAGATTTATTATATAAATGCACTATTGTGGAGGACACTTACTCCAATAATCTCCCACTTGTCCGATACAAGTTGTGCATGTAGCAACACTATTGTGGAGGACTCCTCCTCATAAAATATCTCCCACTTGTCTCGACAAGTTGTGTGCTACCGATTCTCTTGTCTCTTTTGCGTCACATTCTCCCACTCATCGCAAGGTGTCTTACAGGTCGCACATGCGATTGAAAATTTATAAATAGAGTGGTTTTCTTGATCTGGGAGAGTAACTGTCTGACCGGAAAATCTACTAGAGATCTCTTCCGAGCGTGGCCACGCATTTCCACTTACTACTCCTCGAGTGGCCCAAAGATGTTAATACCCAACGTGGGTGGACAATTCCTGTTGACCCATCTTACACTGTATGATGCAGATCACCATGACCCAGAAGATGTCCATCGGCCTCCTTTCACGGCACGACCTAGGACAAAAACCAAAGTCAATCGGAAACTACACCGACTCAGGTAAATGGTCGCCAGTCTAAAGAATCGACTCATAGGAATAAAATAGAAATCCCCGCCACGACCAGGCTTCAACAATTTTGATAAGGGACTCTATTATGGTCACTGCCCGACAGAGTGTCTCCACAGTCTGTCTATGTAAACGACCAGTCATCTCCATGACCCCATGGTGCTGAACCAACCATCGATCGACTTACAATCTAGTCACTTCGAGACGTCACCTCAAATGAGTGACTAGGGACAAAACACTAAGTTCATCCTGTTCACTTGAATTGGGTTCAACTTTTCTTTCAACCAATTCGGATAAACAAAGTATTAAAATTTAGTCAAACTAAATAAGGAGTTTTTAAAGAAACTCTAACAATGAATGCGATTATCTAATATTTGGAAAAATTGATACGTTATCAATAATTTCATATCTCATAATCTCTAGCAATTCAGGTACATATTTCAATCCCATTGGAATGACATGACTATCATGTTCAGTCTGCAAAAGGCATGGCTAATGGATTAGCAATACTTGCATCTTTCCCACCGTTCGGATTGCTATTTCTCTTTGTCTACGTAATCTCATATTACATAAAACTTTCTGAGTATATGTCTAGGTTTGAATCTAGACTTAGGACTCTTGGCCTAAAGGTAGCTCCCACTGTTTTACCAGTATAATGGGATTGGATATACAGCTATAGGAATTATTTCTAGTCCCTCGAATACTGTCAAATCCAAGCTACTTTCATATGAATCATCATATGACGCAATGTACTCCCTTTTCGTTGTGAAATCCGCAATGATAAACTGCCTGGAACACTTCCAGCGGATACATGACATTTATATTTGAAAATGTCACTCCTACTTGGAACCTTTCCAATAGTCTTTTCTGCTTGGAACTCTTCCAAATTTATAAATCTTCTATAAAACACAGCCAGTTCGTGATTTCAAATCACTTTGATCAGTTTGGAAACTGAAGTCTGTGTAAACTCTTACACACAACTCACTATAAACTCCAAACATATGGAACATATCTTTAGTCCTTCGCAAGTACTTAAGGATGTTCTTTATGGCTATCAAGTGACTCTCACTTGGATTTGATTGCAAACGACTTGTCATGCTCAAAGCATGCTAAATGTCGCATTTAGTATACATCACAGCGTATATAATTGATCCCGCAGCGGAAGCAAAAGGAATCAATTATCATGTCTTCAACTTCCTTGAACTAGTCAAAGATCTTATCAATATAAGAATTTTGACTTAATGCTAATATCCTTTTAGATTTATCTTCATAAATCCATATATCTAAGAGATGTATTCTACTTCTCCAAAATATTCCATCCTCTAAAATGATCAATATGTCTCCATATATAAGACTGATGCACACCACATTACTCCCACTAAACTTCATGTATAAATATAAATCCTCGAGATATCGAGAAATATTTTACAACATGATTGACACACTAATTCCAACTCTTTAGTCCTTACTTAAGACATCCTCTTAAGCTTGCAAAAATAACTTAGGATAATTAGGATCTACGAACCGAGAGGTGAATATAAAATATTCTACCCCTTTTAGAATCGTATTCAAGAAGGTGGTTCTTGAGATCCAATTGTCATCATACTATTATGAAATGTTGTAATCGCTAAGTATATTCGAATGGATCAAAGAATTAAGGTTGGTGCAAAACTCTTTGCCTAACAATTTATCTTTGAAAACATTTTAATGTTCATCCATGCAAATTTCGATCTTAAAATTCATTTAAATTGAAGAGGTCGTACTTCTTCAAGTAAAATTTATCAGGTCACATACTTGACCATCATGCATGGAGTCCATTACGAATCGCATGACTCTAAGCCATAGCAAGAAGTTGGGACTAGAAACAGTCTTTTATAAGTCACGGATTAGAATTCATCACTATTTAGGAGTGATAAAATTCCACCTGGCCTTTTAGGTTCCGAAGAAACTACTACTGAACAAGCAATGAGGAAACTTTTTCCGGACCATATGCTTAGTTTTGTGTCTCTTGAAAAATTTTCTCCCACTCTGTCTTATCAAGAAATAATCGTATTTTTATTGAAAGACAGCATCACGAGTCACAAACGCTTTGTTCTCGTGGTCAATGTAGGATTATTGAGCATTTGTTTCATTCGGATAACTTATAAATTAGGTACGCTACCTATTCATATCGTATATGAAATAAAATCCGACTGTTATAAATGTGCTTTGATATGGTGGGAAAAGAAATAGCAGACAAAAATATTAAGATCCCAAGGTTAGTCAAATGGCTCAGTTTGACTTGACAAAGACAAAATCATATCGTATAAGGTTCTGTTTCTCTATCCAACAACGCCTTATCTCATAATGTGTGTTAGAGAAGTTAACTCGTGAAACTATTTCACAATACTTTTGGTGAAAATCAAAGTCAATACTTAGATATTTATAGTTACGATTTAGTCGTAAGTCCTTGATATATTACTCTTTAGTGGTTAACTACTTCACATTGAAGCTCTTTGAACTTTTCAAAGATTTCTCTTAGCACCTCATTAAATAGAATCAAACACAATATCTACTTAAGTCGTTGGTAGATAAAGTGAAGTAGTCATTACCATCTCTGGTTGTGTTTGTTATTGGACCACACATATTCTTATGTAATATTGGCCAATAACTCACTAGTTCGATTTCCTTTTCTACAAAAAGGGAACGAATTATCTTGGCTTGAATACAAGATCGCACACATCATAAGATTCAAAATCAAATGTTTTAGATGTGCTATACAATCCAGAATTAAGATTAGATTTGGGTCACCAATTTTGAGCCTTTTACAATCTATATGACAAGTAATTTTAAGTTTTAGGTCAAGAATTTAATTACCTTTGATTGGTATGGCATAACCATTGACCAAGTATAGGTATAAAAAGGAAACAACGCTTGTTCTATTCACAAAAGTGAAACACTTGTGTCGTACATTAAAGTGGATACTATATTCTTTATTTAGAGGTCATGCACATAATAACGTTTATTAAAGTATACCTTTAAATCAAAAACTAGATTGATTACATTATAACTTTTATATGTCTCTATAGAAATAAAACTACAATAGTTATATTTCCCTTGTACGTCGACATTTAATCATGGTTAGTCGTCGCACGATTTATTATATGCATTGAATACATTGATGAAAACCATAATGGGTATCTGATACCCAAAACTTGCATTTTAGCAAAATAAATGTCGATCATATAGATATTATGGGTGAAAATAGTGCACCCAGTTTCTAACTCTTTAGAAAACTTGGGGCAAATTCTTTTCTAGTGTCTTACACTGTAAAATAGAATCATCAAAAGTTGGGTTCGACACCTTGCTTGGGTTTTGACTTTACTATTCAAAATAGCCTTGCCTTTTTCCCTTGCCTTGTGCCAATATTGTGCCAACCTACTTTTGAACCTCGTCCTATTCTTAACAATTAAGAATAAAACATCCTTCTTAGAGTTCCCACTCACTTTCATAAATCTCCTTTTAGACAAGTAGATTAGAATTAAAATGAAGATTACTCCTCATTTCATTCATGGTTTTACCTTCAAAAAGGATAAACCTTTCATAAAGTGACTACGGTATTTGGTTAAACATGATTTCAAATAAATCGAGAAACCTTGTCGTCCCAACTGATTTGGCCTCTTTTGAGGTAAGCCTCGATAAGGAGCATTATGACGACATACCAAAAATTACAAATATTTTCTTTGGAGCAAAAGGATTGATGTACCATTGTTATAAGAAGATGTCACAAAAATTCAAAACGTTTTTGACCAAGTGTGACTTATTTGTATACTCTTCATAAGAGACACTTGCAATGGTTAATATGAGGATCAAAAAGATAAAATTCATTTTGTCTTTAGCTACGGGGGTTTAAACAGAGATCGCAATCAAAATGCTACCGTACAAAATAATGGAAACTCCTTCCACGATTAAACGGATTTACAAGTTCGTAGAAGGAAGAAATATTTGTCATTGCGCGAATAATAAATATCAACGAAAAATTAAACATTCATTGCTAATATATAATTCACTTGTTAAACAATTTTAAACAAGTCACTCATATAATGACCCCTCAAGAAATTATATAAGTGATTCCAAGATCCATCTTTAGACAAAAATAGTCATCGTATGCTACCTTTATCTAAAAATGATAAGTCAATACTTGACTAATTCTACCGTTAGAACACTTGGTTGACGGATTTCAACTAAATCTATCTCCTTGTCCCAAAATAACGCTTATCTCGTTGAGTCCAATCCAACTTTAGCTTGTGATCGTATCACCCTACTTACCCGACGTAAAAAGGGACCCACGAGCGTGGTAGCCCTAATAAACACGGGATTCATAGGTGTTACTAATTGGTAAGGCTAATATCAATTTTTTAAGTCATGTGAGAGGTCTTGTCAATTTTGTTATCAATTCCCTATAAGCGAACTAAGTCGGTGAATTTTGAATAACTTTGAATTAACATTCGAGAAATAAAAATGCATGTTGGCGATGTTGGCATGTGCGGAAAAACATAAAGCAAGCAAATAATAAATCCTATTATGACCACCTAGCTAATCTAATTAACTAGTAGATTACAAAATCGGAAACCAACTCCTTGGCCCCTTGCCTCTTCATGGCACCGTCTTTTGGAACACCGACTTCGGGAATCTCCGTCTTGATCATAATAATTAATTACATAAGATACAAATAAAATATAAATTTGATCTAGAAAATGAAATTAAATTATTAAAAACGGCGATAGGAGATCGCAAATAAAATTACAACCGAATCGGTATTCCCTTACATTACGGGTAATACCAATTAAAATAATCTAGGCCATACTAGGTACAACTTGCATTAAAATTTAAACAAATGACATTCTTTCATTTAACCATAACAACATAAATAAAATGCTGTAAAAATCATACCAAAATCGCCCTTAATACATATCATGCTCATTCTAGCTCGGTTTTATGGATTTTATCGATTTTTAACCATTAAAAATCAATAATCAACACTTAAATCGTATTTAAGCTCAAACTAATTATCTACACTGATTTAGAACTCAAAAATAGTCCCCACTAACTTTGTTTGTATTTAATTATTTTGAGTTGATCGTATTTGCTAAATATAGAGCTTTAATCATAACATTTATGAAATAAACCCAAAATAAAATATAAAACTCATAAAAATTTGAAACCAAAAACTTTGTACATTCTGGAATATTTCCAGGAACTCTAAAAACCAGATACATTTGCCCAAAAATTTTGAATAAATTTTATGAACAAATAACTTAATATTCAATGGTTTTATAAAATAAAAACCGTTAAATATAGTAAAATAGTGAAAACAATTATAAAATTTCATCAAGATGATATAAATCAGATTATAAAATGTACCAAAACTTTTCAAGACCAGAAAAGGACGTTTCAATTTTATGAAATAATCTCACTTTATTGACTTTTATCTCATAAAAATCAATAATCATGCAAAACTTAAGTAAAAGTCACGAAATTTTACATACAGTATGTACAACATTCATGTGAGATCATAAAAAAATTTTATGGCCAGAATCAACATGCAACTATTTTTAGTTAACATTTAACATAAAATATGCATATTAATATGATTTAAAGGGCATAAAACAAAATAAATAGCAAATTAATCCCTAAAACCACCAAACTTTACCACAACCATTTTGAGGTCAGTAGGTATGCATGCAAATCAAAAATTTCGTGCAAACCATTTTAACACAAATTTTCAATTTTACCCAAGTTATCGTATAACTCGATTTTAATGCTTAAAATCAACAAGCATGTTACAATTGAGCTCTGATACCACATGAAAGTCCTAAACCTCTAATTAGACTCCTCTAATTAGTTCATTAAATTACATTAACTTAATGATTTAGGATCTAGTTATCATGCATGCAAATATAAAAGCATAAATATAAAGATAAGATGAAATTTCCTTACAATGGGAATTTTTGGTTCAATATGGGCACAATAAGAACTCCTTCTTATTGTTCTTGAGCATGAAATCAATGGATGATCCTCCATAAAACAACCTCCAAAGTAGAAGGTCTCCTTCTTGTTGCACCCAAGATTAAACCAAAATAATCTTACCTTATTATTAACTAGATAATAAGTAAGACAAATACTACTAATATTATTGTAATACTACACTAGTAATATGATATGAACATTAGCATGCAAGTGAGAGTTTAGATAGAAGTTGAGGATTTTAGAGAGATATCTAAAACAAGTGGAAAAATGAGCAAAAGAATTGAACAACCAAAATGCCCTTATGTAGGCATATGGCCGGTCATGTAGCTAAAACATGAGCCAATATTTTGCTTGTTTTAATCACATGCAAAGTGGTAGAGAGTAGGACATAAAAATGATCATGTTCATGTCATAACATGTCATAATAAATATGTAGTAGTGTGTTACAAGAAATGAACAAACATTATTGCTTACACTAAATGGAATCCGGCGTCCACTAGAGTACTATGGTCCATTTTGATTTTTGGATTTTTGTCCCACAAATACTTATAATCATATGCTTAATTATCTAGTATAATTAAGTGTTAATTTGATCATATAACAATTATATGACTCAAATTAATAATCATTATACACTCAACTATTAAGTGATATTTTACCATTATATCAATATATAATGGGTCCCACAATGTCCAGTTAGTTTATTTTACAACTATTTGTAAATATAATTAACTAATTACCTCTACCTCAAAATATATGCATGACCTCAACTAATTTAATGAATTAACTATTAATCATTAAATTAAATCTTATTTAATCGTATTAAAGTAAGACGTAAAATTTATTCAGTCAGTTATCGTATTATTGACTAATAAACTTAACTGGAATGAGTTTCTAACTCAATTAATAAATAACTCTCGTAGCTAAACGTACATATCAAATATGTGTAATGCCCTAATTAAACTGTATCTTATACAAATAATTAGTATTCTATTTGGGTCTCATCCTATAGGTGTGACCTAAAGGGATCAGTTGATCACCGCCGTCATATGACAATAACATCAAACTCTAGTCAGCCGAGCGTTACCGATTTACGTTAATCAACTGACGTGGAGTATCAAAATATACTAATCATGCCACGTATATTCCAAATGAGATTTATTATATAAATGCACTATTGTGGAGGACACTTACTCCAACATACACTACATGCAATGACACCACCTTGCAAATATACGATATTTGACGGCCGGGTCGATCAACGCATAGCGTTCGCCTCCCAACAACGTCGTCATATCTCCACTAAAACATGCATACAAGCATTTGGGATACATCTCCTCGTTCCGACATTCCAGTCTAACGAGCGAGGAGATATAGCCCGGGAATGAGAGTTCATAGCAGTTTACAATTAGTGTTCAAATCAAAACATATGTAAAACCGACTCAAAGGGGGGACATATTAGAAATCGTCACAAAACATGTGATGCATGATATAAATGTAAATGATAAACATGAGACAATACGTGATTACATAAGCATTAGACCAAGTTTAAGAAGTATAATGAATAAGAAACATAAATCTCATCTCAAAACAACAAGTTTGGAAACTATTAAAACAAGGGTCCACTTCAAACGGTCATAATTAGAGTTCTAGACATGCAAATGCAGATATTCCAATTGGAGGAAATATATTATTCTCTTACGGTTCCAACGGTAGGTCACAAGCCTAAAACAAGATAGTAACAAAGGAGATATGACCATTTTATGAAAATGGGTCTGTATAGGAAAACTGCAGTCGTCACGACCGTGACTTGTATGTCACGCTCGTGACTTGAGTTTCACGACCGTGACTTGCATGTCACGCCCGTCAAAGGTCTGTTACGCAAGGGTATTGGGTCTGCCTCTGTTTTCACGCTTGTGACATATAGGTCACGCCCGTGACTTGGGTCGAGACATCTCTTTTTTGTTCTAAACTCAACCATGGCTTCCCCAAAATAGATCCACACACAAGTTTAACAACAATGAGTGATTGAAACCAACAACATATTCTATAGCTACACATCCAATTCCAATACATTTAGTATCATCAAACTATATTAAGTACCTAATAAATGTCACTAGACATTTAGTAAACATCAACTAAAGCATATAAGACACGTATTGAAATCGAGTAACCCTTCACCGTTATCTTTTCGCGTCTTCAATCTTCTTCTAGGTCCTCCTTCACAAGGTATTACTCTTTGTCGGGGTCTTGAAGGTCTCCACCTACAATTAGACAACAAAAGATGAATATAATTCACCTTTGAGAAAGACGGATAAATTGAAAATGAGAAAGACGGTAAATTTATTACCAAACAAGACAGAGGACTATAAGAGGGGAAGATTATGACGAAAGTTAGAGAATTTAGGTGAGTAATGAAGGAGTAGTGATGAATCCAAATTAATTCATAAATGGGTTTTAGGGTTTTGGTGGTTTGGTGAGGAAGAAGAGAGTGAGTGGAAGAAAAAGGGTAGTATAAGAGTATATACGGTGAGTGGAAAAATGTGGGGGAAAAAGCCCAAAACCGGCTTAAGGCGTAACCCACACGGAATTTCGAGTAAATTCTGAATACGAACTCGGATTTGCTAAATTAGACATGGGAAACTAAGTTCTAGAATAAATCTAAAATTACTCTGAAAAGTATCCGTATAATATTTTTAAAATACAAATAGGGTACATTTGTGGGTGTTACATCTATGGACTTTCACCACCCAGGGATGATTGGGCAGCATGTTTGGTACGCGGAATGTTTTGTGACAATTCATAAGTTTATCGTCAAGTGATAGCTCAAAAAGTTGTGTCTACCCCTTGGTCGTCATATACGGGCTGATACGGTTGTTTTGACAGTTATAGAGTCATTTTGGAGTCCGGGTCAAAAACCGTTTCATTTTCTATAAAATATCTTTTCAAACCGTGTCTAAACGCTCGGGAATATTCGGCATATTTTAATATTTCAAAACTTATCTTTTTTCGTAAAATATATTCATATTTTATTTAGAGAAGAATTCGAAATCTACCGCAATTCCTATAAAGAAACGCGGAAATCTTTCTTTCAAAGGTGGAAACTGCTCGAGAGATGACGCAGCAGGAGCCGCGCCTCTTCCAAGAGTCGCTGTAACACCAGCAAATGTACCCTATTTTTATAGTAAAAATATTTTACGGATACTTTTCAACGAAATTTAGTTTTAATTTAGAATTTAATTTTCCGAGTCGAATTTAGAATTTCCGAGTTCGTATTTGGGATTTCCGCGAGATTTCAAGTAAAACCCGTCTTAAGTCGTCTTTGACTATTTCTTGACTTTTTCCCTTATACTCCCTCATACTACCTCCTAACCTAATTCATTCACACAAACACAACTCAAACACTTCCGTCTTCTCTAAGAAACCCAAAACCCTATCTTCCATAACCTTTCCAAGCTTAGATTCGTCATAACTCGTTCGTTTCTCGCTCAAATTCACGTAAGTTCGTCTTATTCTTCCCTCTCATCTTCCTCTATCCGTATTGGTAATAAAATTACCGTCTTTCTCGCTTTTTAATTTATCCGTCTTTCTCAAAGGTGAATTATATTCATCTTTTGTTATCTAATTGTAGGTGGAGACTTTCTGGAAATCGATTAAAGACGCGAAAAGGTAACGGTGAAGGGTTACTCGATATCATTTACGTGTTTTACATGCTTCTATGGTAGAATTCGTATTTAGAATACGATTAGAAAGCTTAGGATTCATGTTATTGATGATGATTGTTGTTAGTTGGTGATTGTTGATGATGATACTTGTTGTTTGTTGAGAATTTATATGAGAATTGATATGGGAATTGATGATTTATGATAATAGTTGATGATGGTTGAGTTTAGAACAAAATGGAGTTGTCTTGACCCAAGTCACGGTCGTGAAACTCATGTCACGATCGTGAAATAGTGGCTGACCAAATACCCTTGCGTAACAGAAGGTTTCACGAGCGTGAAATACAAGTCACGGTCGTGACTTGTGCAGTTTCACTGCACTGACCCCTTTTCGAAAAATGATCATATCTCCTTCGTTACTTGCTTGTTTTGGGCTTGTGACCTACCGTTGGAACCGTAAGAGGATACGCTGTCACCTCAACTTGAAATTTCTGCATTTTCATGTCTAGAACTCTAGTTATGACCGTTTGAAGTGGACCCTTGTTTTAGTTAGTTTCCAAACTTGTTGTTTTGAGATAAGATCTATGTTTCTTATTTATTATGCTTCATAAACTTATTTTAATGCTTATGTATCATGTATTGACTCATTTTTATCATAGTTAAACTTATATAATTCCCTAATCGCATGTTTTGTGACGGTTTTTGTTATGTCCCACTTTGAGTCGGTTTTACCTTATGTATTTGATGTGAGCATTAATTGTTCAGTGTTTTGAACTCTCATTCCCCGGTCATACTTTATACCCGTTAGACTTAAATGTCGGAGCGGTGGAGTGTAACCGTGATGCCGTTGTGCATTTGTTTAGTGGGGATATGACGACGTTGTTAGGAGGCGAACGCAATGCGTTGATCGACCTGACCGTCAAATGTTGTATCCTTGCGAGGTGGTGTCATTGCATGTAGCGTACTAGCTTGACTTTTGACTATAGATCTCTTGCCGCCTCTTTCGTGTGGTTTACCCGAATTTGGGGTACTCGACGTCTTTGTATGATCGAGTCTTGGATGTGGAACGTCTTACCACATGTCGAATCGGAACATGTCTTATTCCGAGAGTCTGGCCAGGTTTAGACTAGGACCGTATTATTATCGTCGTCCTACCGAGAGGATTAGAGTCTTGTGTGTACGAAACGTCTTATCGTACATGATTCCGGGAAACGTCTTATCCCGTGAATTTGTTTGTCTAGGTCATGAGTATCCGAAATGTCTTATCGTATACGGTTCCGGGAAATGTCTTATCCCGTGAGCTTCCATTGGCTTGTCTTGCTATTGTACATGATGCTAGTGCGTGTCATTTACCGTGAGAGAATATGTTGTTATATTTGTATGATCGGACGGTTGTTTGTAAGTTGAATTATATGTGAACATTGATTTGAACACTTACATGAAATAGACGATTGGCATGGATTGTTTGTTGAGTCTCAATCTTATCAAACTTATACCGCTAACGGTGAGATGTAAGCCCTAGTGAGCGTATTCGGTTGCCTAAGAGTGTCTTCCCCGAGTCTTTGTATAACATGATGGATTCGGACTTGTAACTCTTATGCTCTTATTATGATATATCGAATTGCCTATCTATCCTTATCGTATTTCACATCTATATCTATATATGCATGCTTCTACTTTTGTATTTCCTTTTATGTACGTTTAATGTCATATGGCTGGGAGAATCCGGAGTTACTCCCCACTGATTGTGGCGTTCATGTTTTTTCATGGATGAACAGGTTGCTTGCATGGATGGCTTTTTGCTATGATATTTTGGGTTCGGGTGTGAGCTAGCGGGCGTTGTCCCTGGAAGTTTCACCTCTAGACGATTTTAGCTAGTTTGCTAAACACGTTGACATTTATAACATTATGAGAGACTTCGTCTCTTTGTTGTATTTCACACTTTAGTTTGTAATATTTGACACTCCTCGTTTACTTTTTCTTGCATGCATAAAAGTTTTAAAAACTTCATATTTCCGCTATATAATTCACATGCTTGTATGTTTTATCTTTCTGCATTCGCGAGGGTTGTCACATTCGCAGTCCATGCTGCGCCTCTTCCCCAGCGTTGTTTTCTTGTTTCGGGAATATTTTCTAGATTTCTTTCCGTGTTCGAATATTCCAAAACTCTTCGGATTTCTCTCTATATACGGAGAGGTTCGTGCACACTTTCAAGGCACGCGAGTGTTCCGCCCCTTCTTTTCTCTCTCTTTGCATTCTAGACCTTTCTCTAAGCATAATCGAAAACTACGTGCTTGATCAATCGACCACGTAAGCTCAGATCCTTCTGGGTACCTGTCACGTTTGCATTGACCTACCAATTTGACCAACTCAACAATAATCAACTCAACTTAACCCCCTAATACGTACCCACACCCCTTACGCCAGATCTCTGTGAACATCTGTGTTCATTGGCATCCACGAGTGTCATTCTAGACATATAATGCTAAGGGAAACGTGTTCTTAGTGTTCATGTCATTCCTTTGTGTCTTGACATGACATAAAGTATTCGAACGGTTCCAACTTCCCACAAAAGTTGGTGGCGACTCCGCAATTGCGTGTTTTCGCGCTTGTCCCTCGTTTCTCCATCCGTGTTGTCCCGTGCACCACAGCTTTGGAAAGGATCGTGAAACCAATGTATCACATACACATGGTATAAGATTCAACAACAACAAAATATTATATTAAGAAAGCAACAATAAATAACATTTTCTAATAATATTAACCAACAAATAAGTATTGATATGAAAACATAATGGAAAACTAGATTAAGAAGAGAAATATACCAACTTTAACGGAATGATGAAGAAAGATGAGAATTTTGATTGAAATAATGAAATATTGAGTCAATCTCCAAGTTACAACCCAAGTTCCACAATTAAACTCACTTGAATAAGTAATTAACCAAGAACTAACCTAAAATGGACAAGATTAAGGAATGATTTAATGCTAAAGTAACGAGATTTGTAGATCTATGGTTTTGTGCCCTCGAATTACATAAGAGGGGGTATATATTGGTTTAAAAAAGACGCGAGTCGGACCAAAGGAATGTAATGGGCCTTTAGTAGAGTCCCGAGCAGGACAAACGAGTCACGCTCGTGGCAGTTGGACTTCAAGCCCTTTCCCCCCCCCCCCCCCCGGACAGACGCTCATGACAACTGAAATCTGACTATGATCCTGCCCCTGAGAATGTCTCACGCTCGGGAAAGCTTCAAGTTGCTCCATCTTCCTCTATTGCTCACGCTAGGGACCTTGGCTTCAAACTAGGGAAAACTTTGGCAAATTAAAAGATCATCTAAGTCCCTATACACTTGGCCGAGTGTTGGGGCATGTTATGTGTGGGGATGGTTAATTTTTGACACTCGGCCGAGTGAAAGTTGGCACTCGAACGACTAGGGCATACTCGACAGAGTGAAATGCGAACTCGACCGAGTAAATTTTTCTATAAGGTTTGGTAGCTAATGTTTTGTGGGAACTCGACCAAGTACGTGTGATTCGACCGAGTGGCTTCATGCACTCGACGAAGTGAATTTGGTATAGGTTTGTATTTCTTTTGAGCCGTAAGTTTTGTGCTTACGTTTGTCTTTCTTCTTGAAGTTGTTTTGGCGCCAAAGAAAGCTAGTGCAGTATCTACATATGCTAAGATGAGCCCGGAGGTGGTAGCTTGGTTGATCGAGCAGAATGAGGCGCTTACCGATACCCTAAAGAGTGTGGGGAGACACCGGGAGGTGGTAGTTGATGCTACTACCATAAGCAAAGCTATCACTTGTCACCGACACACTACCTATGAGGGTAGAGTGTACCAAACCTGCTAGACAACTGGCACTAGGCATTGGAGAGTATCTTTAAGGTTCTTAACTATCCTGAGCGGTTGTTAGTAGACTAGGTTGCGTTCTACTTGAGGGGTCAAGCGGAAAAGTGGTGGTTTCGCTAAAGGGGTCATATGAGAGAGTACTATGATGTGGTCGTTATACACCAAAAATAAAACCTAAGTCTACTAACTAAGAAGATAGCGGAAGTAGGGTCGATCTCCACAGGGAGGAAACTAATTAACTGAAATCTAAATCTGCAAGTAACAATCTGGGGGTTTTGAAAAGGTTTTAAACTAATCTAAATGAGATTAAAGGAAGAGAAATAAAGATAGAACTAAATACGAATAAATCAGATAAAGAGAGAAATATGCTAGGATTCGGTCCACTGCAGTATCGGCATCTATGGGTCAACTAAGTCAGTCAATCTATCAATGAGAAGGGCAATGGTTTTCTCCTCTCGGTCTCAAACCACCCTAGGGATTTTCCTAATTAACTCTCGTCCTCTTAGGAGTCACCTATCAATTCTAAGCAAGCCTTCCCTTCCAATCTCTCGATCCAGGTCGGGGTTAACTATCTAGCCTAGTCTTCTGCGTATACTCATTCGACTAAACCTCAATTAAATTGCTTAGACCGATTCTCATATTCAAGACTAACTAAAATAATCTATCCTAACATGCCTCTACTACAGTTTCCCTCATCCCAACATACAAAAGAATTAGCTACTCATGCTATTAACTATGCTAACAAAGACGATTGAACATATGCTGATAGACATAATAAAATCGTAATTAATAAGCATAAACAATAACACAGCAATTAAGTAGAGCAAGTAGTAATTAAGATTAAGATAAAGGTAAGAGTAAAAGAGAGAAATCGTTTACAATCTTAGCAATCCGGCGTAAAGAACAATCCACGTCGAATAACCCGAATGAAAACTAAAGATTAAAAGTTTAGAAACTAAGGAAAAATTAATGTCTGCTAATTACTGAATAATAAGTGCTGCCTACTAATGACGTAAATAAGAATCATATATAGTGTCTAACACGACTCTTAACCTAATTAACCTAATGGACTTAAAGCCCGTAATAGAATCTACTCGATCGAGGGAAATAACCACTCGATCGATACTTTTATTCATGGAAATCAGTCGATCGAGCACTTGATCTACTCGATCGACCAACTGGTAAGCGACTTCTACTCGATCGACCAAAGGAGGTAGCTCGATCGAGCACTTCTGGCTTCAACTTACCTCGATCGAATGGTAAACCCATCGATCGAGGTCTTCTGGCATAGTATGTGGTGTGAGTCATGACTTGGGCTTGATTATGAACGGTTTCACGCTTCCCCAAGCAAGAGTTCCTGTCCCGATCTTTCCATTCTCCTAAGTGCATGCAAAATGGACTGCTTTGGCTCGGTTTCTGCTACTACACAGCTTGTACCTACAAAATGGTAATAAAAGTACAAAGTAGCCAAATAGGGGCATATGGCGATATAATATCACCTAAATGACATAGAAATGCGTGCATAAATGGACTAGAAAGTCTATATAAAATACACGCATCAAACTTCCCCAAACCAAACCTTTGCTTGTCCTCAAGCAACCTAAATGCAGCTATATGAAACAAAATAAACCTAGGGGAATGGAGCAAGTCTCAGAGCTAACTACAAATCAATATTAAACAGTTTAATGCACTCATTCAATCGCTGCAAAGCTTAATACGAAAGTGAACGAATTTATACAATCTTGGAAGTAAATTAGATTTTCGACCTTGCAAGACTCAACCAAATTCGGACTCTCACGGGTCGCTCTTCCCTCAACAAGCAAATGGTAAGTAAATATGTAAAAGAGAGAAAGAAAATATAGTCACTCACCTAGACTACGACCGACACAACATGCATTGCTAACTAATATGAAAGATGATTCAAGCACCGTACACACGCGTAACCACCGTTCAAGGACAATCACGTGCCGAACATTTGCAAAGATATGGATATGTGAGGCTAATCGGTAAGAAGGGCAAAACAATTAATGGAAATGTGAGGGTAAATAGCCAAGCTAGTTTCTAACAAGACCGCAATATAACTCATTCCATTCTTCCAATTATCAAAATTAACTCAATGCCTTAACCAATATAGGCATATGCAACACAAATCCCATATAACACCTCAACAAGATAATGATACGCATAGGAGGTGTAGATAACAGAAACTTCAGCCAATTATTCTTTCTCATTATTTTTTCATTTTTTCTTTCTTTTTCTTTTTTCTTTTCTTGGCTTTTCTTTTCTTGGCTGACTGAGGGAAACATCTCGATCGAGCTGAATGAATCACTCGATCGAGGCAACAACTAACACAATCTGCTCGATCGAGCTGACAACTACTCGATCGAGGCACTATCAACACTTCACTTCTTTTTCTCGTAAATACCACTCCAATCAATGAAACGAGCCAAAAACTGACACAACGGTAGAATATACCTCGACTACTAAACTAGCTCGGCAAAGGCAGGCTAAGTTTGGAATGTAGTTAAGGGCAACAGGCAGATATGGCTTTATGTGGAGTTAATGGGGTAAAATGAGGAAAAGGGAGATGCAAATATTCTCAAAACACGTCATACCGACCACAAACCCAATGCGTGCAGGCAATAAGAAATCAAAATTCATATACAAGCAAATGACACGAGATGTGGGGAGTAACTACTCTCATTCCTAGATGAACTGGTCATGGATGTCACCAGTTATAGGCTCTAAAATCTCGGAATATATAAGTAGTTTGCCAAAAAGGTAAGTCAAGTCTAATAATCAAATTTAAATTCCAAGACAAAATTCAATAGTTCACTACTTCGATTTTGCTAAATAAATCAAGAAAGGTGCAAAGAATAGCATAAAATAGACTTGTAGTGCAATATCATCATGAACAAGACTCCAATCCGACTCAACTATATGCAAAAATAAACGTGATATTTTTTGATTTTTTTCAAATTTTTCTAATTAACATGAATTGTAAACGTGAATGCAATACAAATGCAAATGCAGACGCAAAAGGATGTAAAACACTTCCCCAAACCAAAACAGACAATGTCCTCATTGGCTATAGCACAACACCATATAAGGGGAAAGAGAAAAAACAACCTAATACATGTTCCTAAAGGAAAGAAATATATATGAAGAATGGAAAAACAAAAGGACCAGAAAAACTCACAAAACAAAGCTTCCCCAAACCAGCATCAAACTGTGGGTCGATCGAGTAGACATTCTACTCGATCGAGCACTTTTCCAGATATAACCGCTCGATCGAGTAACTCTGTTTGCTCGATCGAGCACTTTCACAAATGCACAGCTTTCGTTTTGAACAGTTGATTTCCGCTTCCATTCCTGCAAAACGATGCCGACCAAAACCCAGAAAATACCAAAAATTGTCCAATAAGAAATATAAATTGTCTATCTAAACTACGGATTATCACGCGATAGTCTAAATGTCTAATTGAAAATGCAAAAATTGTTTTTACAAGTTGCACGGGGTTGCAAACCCGGCTACCAACCAAATAGTTTCATGAGAAGGCCACCGTGTGGCCTTTGACTTGCGGAAGTACCCTCAGCTGCGGTAAGTTCCGTCTTCTTCCTCCACACGTACAATGGTTTCTTGAAGCCTAGCTCCACTTCGGAATCACTTGCGTACATGCGGGCTCCTTTGTCCTTCGTGGACTTCTTCTTCTTAACGGCGTCACGCGAACCGGGCTTTCCCTTATCCAGCTCCAATGCTACTGATTTGCTACCTGTAATGGAACACACAATGGCATGCTCCTCCAATTCGCTCCCAAGCTGGGGCGGAGGTGTTACGGTAGCAATGGGGATATCACAGATAGGAGCTATAGGTTCGATAGGAACCGAAGCTTTCTCGTGCGTGAATAAATCAGGTGCGATATCAGATAAAGGAAGCGCGTAGCATGGTGACACAAGCATAGGACCCTTACTAACCTGAGACTGCGTGAATACTAAATTCTCCCCACCTATTTGAAAAGTCAGAGTCTGTAACCCAACATCAATAACCGCTTGCGCAGTATGCAAGAACGGTCTTCCCAAAATGATGGGAGCGTGAGAATCCTCAGGTATATC
>JAIUZE010004916.1:0-49616 GCA_022085475.1 Heliosperma pusillum
ACTCGAAACTTTAAATTCTAAATTAAAACTTAAATTTGCTGAAAAGGTTTCGTAAAATATTTCTACTAGAAAAATAGGGTACATTTCCGGGTGTTACAAAGATAATATGCCTGAACAAGTTGAACAGAATGAAGAAGAAGACATGAACGATCCAGACTTTCGCCTTTCACAGGAAGACGAGCCAGTTAATAATGAAGAAGTTATTGAAGGAATCAACGATGAACTTGATAAATCCGCATATGACCTTGAACAAAGAACTGAGACAATTGTTGATGATACGAATGTCTCTTCTCAAAACAATGAAAAGGAAACTGAAGTTATAGATGATGATGCTATAACTTTGAACCAGAACCAAGATGATGTAACTGAAGTTGTACCAACTTCAGCTATAACCCCAGAGTCCAACTCAGGGGGGAACCAATCTTGATTCTGAATCATTTGAGGAAAGTGATAGTTCATCAGATGATGATGAGCCTAGGAACTCTAAGAAATGGAAATATAAGAGTTCTCATCCTATGGATAGCATCCTAGGAAGTTTGAATAAAGGAGTTCAAACAAGACGAACCATAAATAACTTTTGTTCATTCTATTCATTTTTGTCTACCATAGAGCCTACCAATATCAAAGAAGCTCTTGCAGAATCCGACTGGATTGTAGCAATGCAAGAGGAGCTTCAACAGTTTGAACGTAATAAAGTCTGGCACCTCGTGCCACGACCTTCTAATCGAACTATGATTGGTACTCGATGGGTATTCAGAAATAAATTGGATGATTCAGGAGTTATAGTTCGTAAAAAGGCTCGATTGGTCGTTCAAGGTTATAATCAACAAGAAGGGATTGATTATGACGAGACATTTGCTCCAGTAGCAAGACTTGAAGCTATTCGCTTGCTCATCGCCTTCGCAGCTCATAAAGGAATGAAATTATTCCAAATGGACGTTAAGACTGCATTTCTTAACGGTTATTTGGAAGAAGATGTTTTTGTTGAACAACCTCCTGGATTTTTGAATAGCAAATTTCAAGACCATGTTTTTAAACTCGATAAAGCATTATATGGTTTGAAACAAGCACCTAGGGCTTGGTACGACAGATTATCTAAATTTTTATTACAAAACAATTTTAAGAGAGGATCTGTCGACAAAACCTTATTTCTAAAATCCGAGGGTTATGATTTACTTGTTGCTCAAATTTATGTAGACGATATTATTTTTGGTTCTCCTAACAATAAATTGTGCAAGTATTTTTCAGATCTTTTCACCTCTGAATTTGAAATGAGCATGATAGGAGAATTGAAGTTCTTCCTAGGATTGCAAATTAAACAAACCAAAGAAGGGATAAAGATTCACCAACAAAAATATGTCAAGGAGCTAATCATAAAATTTGGTATGGAAAACGCTCATCCAATGGACACGCCTATGGTAACTGACAAAAAGTTGACCTTAGACGAAAATGGTAAGTCCGTAGATGAGACTACATATCGAGGTATGATTGGTTCTTTATTATATTTAACTGCAAGTAGACCTGACATTATGTTCAGTGTATGTGTCTGCGCTAGATTTCAATCATGTCCTAAAGAGTCACATATGATTGCAGTTAAACGTATCTTTAGATATTTAATTGGTACATCTAATTTATATTTGTGGTATCCACTTGAGTGTAATTTCGATCTAGTAGGATATTCAGACGCAGATTATGCGGGATGTTCTTTAGATAGAAAAAGTACCTCTGGATTTGCTACGTTTGTTGGACCATGCATAATTACTTGAGGCTCAAAGAAGCAAAATTCGGTTGCGTTATCTACTGCAGAAGCCGAATATATCGCTGCAGGACTGGTATGTTCTCAACTACTTTGGTTAAAGCAACAACTATGTGATTATAGTGTTAATGTTGGTTGTATGCCTGTTTTCTGTGATAATACGAGTGCTATTGTTATTTCTAAGAACCCAGCTCAGCATTCTCGTACTAAGCATATAGACATTAGACATCATTTTTTGCGTGACATGTAGAAAAGGGCAACATTAAACTTGAATTTTGTAGTACTGACAATCAATGGGCTGACATTTTAACAAAGGCGTTAGCGAGAAGACGTTTTGAGATTTTGCGGTTGGAAATTGGTTTAATCGGTAGCAATTAAATTCATCTTATTTATTTTGTGAACCTGCGTGACTGGCTAGATTACGACGAGATTATATGACTGTGTCCGCATATTTCATTGCTAGTATATTTGTGTTTAATATAATATATTTTACGTGAGTATCTTGCATATTAAGTGTTTTATGGAAATTGAATTATGAACCACATATTTGCCAAAAACCTATCTTATTCACTTTCCAAAATTGAGCCAAATTCTACCCATGTATCCTATACTAGCCGACATTCTCAACATAAATCACCTTACCATATCTTTTTATTTACCAAATTCTATCCTTACCATATCCCAACAATTAACCACCCAAGATTCCTTTTCCTACCAAAATTCACAAAAAAAAAAAAAAGGAAAAGTGGACTCTTAGAGCCGGTACCCCATGTGCCAAAGTACAAAAGCAATACTCAATTCTTACACCTTCATTATTACCTTTCACTTTCACCACATTAACACTCAATCAATTTTTTTTACTACCTCCTTCTCCTTCCTCACGGCACCCACAACAAAAATTTAACCATAAATTTTTCAAGCTTCTTCCATGGCTTCCAGTAGATCAAAACTCTCCAAAAACCCAAATCCTAAAACTCCAAAGCCTAGTATGCCCACAAATACCTATCCTAATCCAAGACAAAAAACTCCTACCATGAACCAAACCGAGTCCGGTGCGGGTCTTGAGGGTACAAAAAGAAGACGGTTAAATAAGGGCAAAGGTAGACTCCAAGACGAAGCTACAACCGAAGTTGCAGACACGGTTCCCGAGGTAATTACGAGGGTTACACTTCGTGATTTTTCGCCTCAAGAAACATCTTCCGGGCTTGATAAACTCCGTCTCACAAAAGACGAAAGAAAGCTTGTAAACCGAGTTGCTCAGTACGGAATACATGGTGGTCGTCATTATCCAAAAGCTTGGTGTGACAAATATAGGGCTTTAGGATTCTTTACCGACTTTCTAAATTTTCAAGAATGGGAACCGTGGCAAAGTTTTCGGGTTCAGTCTATCCGATTGAGGTAATACAATTTTTCTCTTCTGTTTCATTAAACGATGGAGTGTTGAATGCCGTTATTAATGGTCGTTCAGTTTCGATTTCCGTGACGGACTTTTGTACTCTATTTTCGGTTCCTGATGATGGAATCAAAATCAATCCGAGTACGTCATGGGATGAACTGACGGACATGGCTAAGTTGGAAGTTAAGAAATATTTTGATGTTGGGGCGTCGTTGTCGAGTTGTGTTTTAGCGGGAAGTGTGTCTCCCAAATCGAAATTTCTGTTAAACTTTTTATGGAATACCGTAAATCCGCGTCGGGGAGGACTTGAAAAAATGGCATGCTATGAGATGTTGGTTGTGAAGCATTGGTTGGAGGGAAACCGGGTTAATTTACCTTTTCTTGTCTTTTCTCGTATTTCACAAACCGCTTTTTCGGTGACCGAGGACAAAATCTATTTAACTCTTGATTTACCCTACGGGATGTGGGTGTCTCGGCTCCTTGAGTCGAAAGGGGTTGTTAATGTGAACAATTATGGGGTTACCGTAAAAGATAACATGTGTGACACGTTCTTGAAATTCATGAAGTTAGATGCTCATGGACCGGAGTTGATGTTTTTAACAAAAGGGGGTTCGGTCGGGATGCAGCCGATTGGGGCTGATTTTTCAGGAATCGAGTCAAAATTGGATATGTTCATGGGCAGTGTGATGGAGCGTTTAGACGCTCAGGACAAGAAGATTGATGCGGTATTGGACAAGGTTGTTCAAGCCGTGGCAGTGGGTTCCTCTAGCTCTACCCGTGACCAAGGTGGGTCGGGTGTGAGTCGTGAGATGAGGACATGGATGACGGGTGTGGATGATTGCCATGCTAAATTGGAAAGAAACATTGTTGATTGTAAACAAGAAATGTATAGGCAAAGGGATCGGATGACATATTTGGTGAGCCAAGGCGGTTCTTTGGTTAAAAGTGGTACGGAAATGCGTGAGGGGATGCGTACTATCTTTGATGCGACGGAGGCTCTTTTCTTGAAAGTTCGGAACTTTGACGTTTGCCTCACCGCTCAAGCTACACATGTGTCCTCTTGCCTTGACCGTCTCTCCACTCTCGTGTACCGCACTAGGCCCGGTTATAAAGCACCCTAGCCTTTTCTTGAAAGTTCGGAACTTTGACGTTTGCCTCACCGCTCAAGCTACACATGTGTCCTCTTGCCTTGCCCGTCTCTCCACTCTCGAGTACCGCACTAGGCCCAAATGCCTTACTTTTCTTATCCGTATTTGTTTCTTTAACTACTTAACCAATTCGGCCCATTTTGGCTTGTTTAAACTGTGTTCTATTCGGCCCAATGGCAACTAACAATATATTTTGTGGTTTGTAGTTCTTAGATAACATTTGCACTTGATTTTGCTTGGTATATATCGTTTTATATTGCGTATTTTGCATATCTATTTCTTGCCTTGACATGTGTTATTCTAGTCGTTTCCTGTCTTTGTTCTTGTCTTTTCAATGATGCCAAGAGGGGGAAGAAATGATATGATTTGAGTCTTTGCTTAAGCTTGCTCCTTGTCAAGACTCTTTATCTCTTAAAGTCTTTCAAGCTATAACTTTGGCTAAGTTGTTTTGTTCTTGCGATCAAAGTTGCTATAACTTTGGAGTGTTTTGTTGAGGGGGAACCATACTTAGTCACATTGTTAAGAGGAAATCATAAGAGACTTGTCATCATCAAAAAGGGGGAATTTGTTGGACCAATTTCATAGTTTTGATAATGACATGTGTTTACGTGATAATATGTTTTACTCGATATATCATATGCGTGTAATTGTGTGCTTTAGTCTTATTATAGCTAGCAACAGTTATGAGAAGAAAGATCAAAGTTAGACATAACTTTGACAAAGTCTGTGAGACAAAGTTATAACAACTTCAGGAATAACTTTGGAAGTGAACATGAAAGTTATAGCTAACCAGGCATAACTTTAAAGAAAATCGCTTCAAACAAGATCTACATAAAACTACACAAGACTCGAGATGGAGGGTCTTTGTGATCAAGATGAAAGAGTTTTTTTATATTTATCAATTATTTTAATGGAGAATATATTTATGAGATTCTATTGGTTAGTAATAACACTAATGGGTTGTCATGCTACCTAGGGTTTCTAATATATTCTATCTCAATTTGTTGTTAACCTAATTAGCCCACCTAGTGTTTGAGCCACCTAGGGTTTCGTGAAACCTAGTGTTTGTGCCACCTAGGGATGCGTGCCTCCTAGGGTTTCGTGAGCTAGGATTCGGCCTCCTTAGGTTTGTTTCCTTAGTTTACCTAATCTAGGATTCTACTATATCTTTACAACAATATTTTGAGATATCAAGATAAATATATTTCTATAAGATAAACCAAATAATATTTTGATATAAAGATATTTCTAAAAGATAAGCAAATATTATTTTATGATAAGATAAGTATCTTTATTAAATATTATACTAGGGTTTTAGATCTACTATGATTCTACTACTATAAATACTCATTCACATACAATTTGTAAAAAAAATAACAAAAACGCAATATCACATACTTCACCCGGCTCATTTATTTTACTTTGTGTTGATTTTTCTCAAAATCGTTTTTAAACGCAAACCTTTGAGGCAAATATTTAATTATTTTTAGAGTTTTGTTTTTAAAAGAGTCCGTTGTCTCAATTATTAATAAATCTCTTGATGAAATACGTTATTGGATAATAGTCATCAATTATAAGCTTACAATTCTTTAAAAACGGGATTTGTGTGAGTTTATATTGTACTTTTCTTATTAGCCGTAAGATAGTATAGAGTATTTTAGCGATACTCACCTTGATTATAATCATACATGTGTTGATTATACGAGTGGGTTGGTAATTTTTGTAATCCGTAGAAAGGTACAAAAAATTATTAATCGAGAATAGTGGACGTAGGTTTCAACGTGTGAAACTGAACCACTTCAAAAATCGTGTGTCTCTCTCTTATCTCTTTACTTTTCGTTATTTCGTTATTCGCGCTTACTTTGATTAATTAATTAGTTGATTTTAATTCATAAGATCAAATAATTAATTACATATTATATAAATCGAAAAAGTGGGGCTAGTTTTTTAATACTCAATTCACCCCCGCCTCACCCCCCCCCCCCCCCCCCCCCCCTCTTTCGTATTCGATCAATAGACTCTACATCTATGATTGTAATGAACACATCATTCTTACGAACTCACAATGAATTATTTGCATGTCCTAAATCCAGTTGCATCAATATGTCAATCTACATGTGTGAACCTATTTCCCTAGATGCTTTTCATTATTGTTAATTCATCATTTGCTTTATTGCTTTCATCTTCAATTGTTTTTATTTTGTTTTCATTTACGCTTTTTGTTAGTTTAGACATCATAAACCCAAAACCCAGAAAACGCGTTAGATAGAACCCAATTGCGAGACACTTCACATTCTATAGGAAACACCATCTCCCTGAGGATCGACCTCTACTTCCCTAATTACATTAATGTGTTATTAGCCTAGTCTGGGTAATTTATCTTTGTATCGGGCTCGCGACAAGCACGACCAATATAACAAAGCACAATAATGAGTTTTTAGAAACTCAGACGATAAATGTGATTATCACATATGAACAATCAACACAATGTTATTGCTTCATATCTTATAATCTAAAGTATACAAGTTCCATGACACTTCATGGTCATCTTGTTTAAATGCAATAAAAGCTTGGACGGTGGATATACTATGTATCCATTTGTTCCAACTTTATGAATTGCTCCTTTGCTTTCCAATCATCGTTATTCCTAATAACATGAAGTTTTCAAAGTACACTTTTAGATCTCTATCTAGAGTTGGGCTCTTTAATCTTGAAAGATGCTCCCACTTGTTATCATGATAACCACGTGATAGGTATCTTGGTGAAAGGATCTACTTATTTGATCCTTGTAATCCACCCCATCCTCATAATTATGTACTAAGACTCTTACTTGTAGAATTTTCAATGATTGACACTTCAATCATCCCTTTTATTTATTCGCTTTTAATATAACAAATTTAGCCTTGGATTTTGTTAGATCCTTTACAGGTTTGGAAACTTGGGTTCGTGTGAAACTTAACACGCAACCAAGTTATTATTAACAAACACAAGAATAAACTATTAGTTCTCCTCGAGAATCTCATGGACATTCTTGAAGGCTATCCAATGACTCTCATGTGGATTACTTGTTATCAACTTGTCATGCTCCAAGCATACAATTTATCAAGGTACGTGCATATCTTGGCATAAATGATTGGCCTAATGGCAGAAACATTAGCAATCATGTGTATCCTCTCTCATATATCACTATATATTTTGGATACCTACTCCTAGTCTTTCATCTAGAAATGATTTCTCAAATACTCCTCCACTGAAGGCAATGTCAGTTCATCATTCCCAATGACCAATATGTCTCCTACATACAAGACATGGGAGATATTCTTGCCTCAGATACAATACGCTTCTTCCAAGTCTCTCATCTAGAAATGATTTCCTAAACACTCCTCCACGGAAGGCAATGTTAGTACATCATTCCTAATGATTAATGTGACTCATACATACAAGACATGGAAGATATTTTGCTCCCACTAATCTTCATATCCATACATGATGATTTTTCACTCCCACTAATCCTCATGTCCACACATGATAGATCTAGCTCCCACTTAACTACATGCATAAATATGGCTCTTCGAAAATTCGAGGAAACCATTCTCTCTTGTTATGCCATGAGTGTTCTCTGAGGATCATACATTGATCTCCTAAGTTCTGTACGACAACTTGTCTACTTCTAAATGCCCATTTAGAAAGGTAACTTTTAACAACTCTTTGTCATTTGTCATACATATACGTGGTGTAGATGCAATTTTCTTGGATCTCAAAGATTGTTATATTTTAACTTATATATAATACTTTACAATAAATTTTTATTCATCTTGGGGAGGTCCAAACCTACCCAAGTGATTTCACTTATATAGAATCCATCTTAGAAATGATAACCGCCAACCCAAAGATCATAATCTTATCACTTTCAAAAAGTAGATATTTTCACTATAAGCAGTAGATATTTTTAATATAAGCTTCAGACCTTCGATGACTTAAGAACATCATCTCTTGTATTTGTTTGTGGCATATTTTCTCCCACTCTATCCTTTAGTAAATACGCTTATTTACGTGAAGGATAGCACCATGAGCCTGACGATCATTATATATTTACATATTTTATGCTTCCCTTACATACATAAGACTCGATTTATCGTCTTTCCTTGCTTGTTTCTATGCTCTTTTAGCTAGAATAACGATTCTGCCACTTCTATTATCTTTTAATGCACATTGGATGCATTTGGAGCTTTTTGAGTTAGTATGAAGCATGGCGGAGTCAGATCGTAAACGGTTAGGCACGGGAATCGAGAGCGGTGAAGAAGGAATGAAGAAAAACGAAGAAACGAGCCATCTAAAAAAATGCTCGATCGAGCAACACTGTCTTGCTCGATCGACTCGTGCTGATGTCATGCTCGATCGAGCAGATTCACTTTGCTCGATCGAGCAGCCTAGTATTTGACGGCTTTCGTATTTCCTAAACTAGTTTAACCTAGTTAATTAGATTTTTATTATAAAAGGAAAGCTCGTCTTTTATAATTAGGTATGCTTTAATATTAGAAACCTAAATTAGTTTGCTTTGCTACTGGATTTTATCATCAAGACTATAGTTTTTGGTTCAAGCTTGTAATCGGTACTCTTTAATCTTTCTTCGTTATTCAATTAGTTACTTTCTAGTTCTTTAATTAATCTTTGTCAATCCTTTCATTGTTGTTAAGAGTGTTTACTTTATTTATTATCGTTGTTATTAATATCGTTATGAGTAGCTAAATTCTTATCTAGGGTTGAAAGGGGATCTAGGATTGTTAGAAGGGGTAGACTAATTAATTGAATTGTAATAACATGGTTATCGTTTTATTATCGTTTTAAATCTAGTTGCTTAATTAATGGCCATGATTAGTTAACTAGTCTCGCGAATTAGGATTAACACCGAACGAGTTAAGACTAAGATAGGCTACGATAATTGAATAGAACTCGTTTAATAATAGCGATCGCATGTTAGATTGTAGATCTAAAGGGCATAATTGAATCGACCGATCTTGTGACCTTAGAGAACCTTATTGCATGTTAGTTGATTACATCCTTACCCCTGAACAATAATCCTAGTAAACTTGAGACCCTAGACTTTTAAACTTATTGTTTTCAACCTTTTATTGTTATTGTTTGCAATTAGTTTAGAAACACAAATCTTAAACCCCAAAACTGTTACTAAAGAGACGAACCTAGTTTAACAAATTAGAGTACTACCACCTCCTTGTGGATTCGATACCTTACTTACCGCTGACTATTAGTTAGTAGTTAATTAGGATTACTTTGATTAAGGTGACGCGACTTTACCCTTATCAAATTTGGCGCCGTTGACGGGGCGGCAATAGTTTTCTGTTTGTTTCTACTTAGTTTGTCTTTTTCTTCGTCTCAGGGAACCTATGTTCCTTGAGACCGTTCTTATCCTTTTCTTTAGTGTTCGTTTATGCCCAGGTGTTCCAGGTCTGATCTCGTACCCTACGATTCCGAACCAGAGAGGACTCTCTGAGTTAGACGAAACTTTTGGAAGGAAATTCAAGAAGCGGAGGACTTGAGCACGCTTGACACAGTTTACGCCGAATTTGTCGCAGAAAAACCATCCTTAGAAGAGGATACCCATATTTCTGCCACCACTACAACCATGCCTACTTTAGCCAGCCATTTGGAGCCTATTGTTGCATCTATTCCCAAGGGATTCAAACTCCCTACTACGGGTAATGGAACCATTGAGATTCGTCCATCTTATATCTCTTTGGTGGAGCGAAACAAGTTTGGAGGAAGCCCCACTGAGGATCCTGCGGAGCATATGGAAAAATTCACAACCTATTGTTGCTCTATTCTTTTAACGGGTGGGGTAACGCAAGATCAAATCAAGTTGGTATTATTCCCCTTTTCACTATAAGACGGGGCAGAAGATTGGTTGGGTGAGTTAGATATGGATGCACTTGGCATCACTGGTTGGAATTCTCTGGCTCTTGCATTCTACAAAAGATATTTCCCGCCACATAAAACCAACGCCATCCGAAGTCAAATCACAACTTTCAAACAAAGTCCTACTGAGAACTTTAATAAGTTATGGGTTCGCTTCAAGAAGCTTGTCAAATCCATTCCACATCATGGTTTTGATACTTGGTTCTTATGCAACCAGTTTTACGATGGGTTATATGATGATTAAAGAGCATTGTTAGATTCTGCTGCCAATGGAAGATTCCAAAATAACACTACCGATGCTAATGCTTAGAAGTTGATTGATGAGATAGATACTCACACTGCTGAGTATAGCCATCCCAGGGGTAATGCGAGGCGCGGAAGTTTGGAGAATGCCGTTGCAGCTCAGTTGGAGGCATTAACTGCTAAAATTGCCGAATTATAAACTTCCAAATCTCTAGATAAAAAAACGGTCCATGTCATGGTTCAACAAGAGCCAACCTGTGAAAGATGTGGTACCATAGGGCATAATGCGGTACAGTTTATAAGTACGGTTGAACAAGTACTTGCCTTTCAATCCTTTAAGCAAGGTACACCGTACTCTAACTTTTATAATGAAAGGACGAGAGAGCATCCAAATTTCTCCGATCCTACCAAAGTCAGAATGTTCTTAATCCTCCCCCGCCACCACCTCAGCAACAAGGTTCCTCTTATGTGATTCCTCAAAATCGCAATTCTCAAGGCAATTATAACCGTCCAAATCAAGGAGGCCAAAACTTTCAACAAGCTCCACCTCCACCACCTCTAAGTAATGATCTGGCGGAATTGAAAGCCATGTTGCAGCAAAGTCTCATGATACAACAAAAGCAAGATGCTTAGATCTCTCAATTGCTCGCGCATAACAAGATAGTGGATACTCAAATTGCCCAATTGGCAATTCAACATCCACACAAACAACCGGGTAATCTTCCTCCTCAGGGACACCCTCCACATGAACAAGCCAATGTTATTACTTTGAGGAGTGGGACCCATTACAAAGGCCTGGAAATGAAAGGGGATGAGAACGATGAAAGTATGGCAGTTGCTCGTCAAGATTCGAAAAAAAGCGAAAAAGTGCCTAAAAGGAGGTTGCTCGATCGAGCAACGCCGCCTTGCTCGATCGAGCAACCCAGGAAAAATTCGAAAAATCTGCTCGAGGAGTTCCTGAAATTTCCTGTTTTGACAAACTCGATCGAGCAACTCCCTTTCTCGATCGAGCAACCCCTGATCAGACTTACAAGTCCCCTACTTCACCTTCAAAAGCAAAAGAAGCTGAGCCAATCGCCATTACACTTTCTTTTCCTCACCGCCAACATAAATCCAAGCTTGATAAACAGTTTGGAAGGTTTATGGAGGTAGTCAAGAATTTGCAAGTGAGTGTACCATTTACTAAGTTGATCCCTCAAGTGCCGGCCTATGCAAAATTTTTGAAGGACATATTGACAACGAAGCGGTCCTTTAACAAAGTGGAGACGGTTGCATTTACTAACGAATGCAGTGCTGTGTTACAATCCCGATCACCACCTAAGCTAAAGGATCCAGGGAGTTTTTCTATTCATTGTAATATAGGCTGTTTAGCTATTGATAAAGCCCTTTGTGATTTAGGGGCTAGTGTTAGTGTACTGCCATTTTATATATGTAAAAAGCTTAATATGAGTCAACTTACTGTTACAACCATGACCTTACAAAACGCCGACCATTCTATTAAACACCCTTTTGGAAATTTAGAAGACGTACCGGTTAGAGTAAGGAAAATTTTCATATTAGTTGACTTCGTCGTATTAGACATGGATGAGGACACCCAAATTCCTATCATCTTGAGACGACCATTCCTCCATACTGCGGGGGCGGTTATAGATGTTAAGAATGGGAGACTTAGACTAACAGTGGGGGATGACACTATCACTTTCATCTTAGATAATGCAATGAAACACCCCATGCTAGAAGAGACATGTCATAGAGTCGATATTGTGGATTTGAATGTTGATGACTGTCTTTCTTTGTGTTTGAATAGAGATCCTCTGGAGATTGCCTTAATTTCCAGCACTGCTGAAGCTAGAAGCTCACGGAATAAGGAAGTAGTTGAGATGAAAAAACTGCTGACAAGAGACCAATGCAGGTTACAAAAGGTGTATAGCTTAGGTAACCCCCCTAAGGTTACCGAGGAAAAGAAACCTGAACTTAAACCCCTCCCCTCTCATCTTAAGTATGTTTTTCTTGATTCCCAAGAGATGAATCCTATAATTGCCAGTGCCAACCTATCTGAAAGCCAACTTACTGATCTGTTGGTAGTTTGGAAAAGGCACAAGAAGGCTATATGTTATAGCATTGACGATTTAAAAGGTATTAGTCCTGACTTTTGTATGCACCGTATCCACTTAGAAGAAGACCATAAACCTTGTAGGCAGGGTCAACGTCGTTTGAACCCTACTATGAAAGAGGTAGTTAGAAAAGAGGTGCAGAAATTGTTGGATGTTGGGATTATATACTCTATTTCTGACTCAAAGTGGGTCAGTTCTGTTCAAGTAGTCCCTAAGAAGGGAGGGACTACCTTCTTAGGGACTACGGTCATCACTAATGAGAAAAACGAGCTCATATCTACTAGACTAGTGACAGGGTGGAGGATGTGTATTGATTATAGGAAGCTGAATGTAGCTACTAGGAAAGACCACTTCCCTCTTCCCTATATTGACCAAATGTTAGAGCGTCTAGCGTATCACAAATATTTTTGTTATCTAGATGGCTACTCAGGATTCATCCAAATCCCCATTCATCCTGACGATAAGGAAAAGACTACCTTCACATGCCCTTATGGTGTCTTTGCTTACCGAAAAATGCCTTTTGGGTTATGTAATTCCCCCGCTACCTCTCAACGTTGTATGATGGCTATTTTTTCTGATTATATCGAGTCTATTATGGAGATCTTTATGGATGACTTCAGTGTTTATGGGACCGATTTTGGTAGTTGTTTAGCTAATCTGACCAAAGTCTTACAACGTTGTGAGAAAAGTAATCTTGTGTTAAACTGGGAAAAGGGCCACTTCATGGTAACTGAAGGGGTGGTACTTGGTCATTTGGTGTATGGAAGAGGCATCCAAGTGGATAAGGCTAAAGTGGAAGTGGTTGAGCAATTACCGTACCCGTTAAATGTTAAAAGTGTTAGAAGTTTCCTTGGTCATGCGGGGTTCTATCGCCGTTTTATTAAGGATTTTTTAAAATTTGCACAACCATTGACTAAGCTTCTCCATAAGGATGCCCCGTTTGTGTTTGCTGATGAGTGTGTTCAGTCTTTTAACAGGATTAAACAAGCTCTAATCTCAGCTTCTATTATCCAGTCTCCTGATTGGAATTTGCCGTTTGAGATAATGTGTGATGTCAGTGAGTATGCAGTTGGGGCTGTTTTGGGGCAAAGGAAGGATAAGGTGCTACATGCAATCTACTATGCTAGTAAGACCTTGGATAATCCGCAAGTTAACTATGCTACCACTGAAAAAGAGTTACTTGCGGTTGTCTTTGCTTTAGATAAGTTTAGAAACTATCTTGTGGGTTCTAAGGTGATCGTCTACACTGACCATGCAGCACTTAAATTTTTTTTTTTTTTTTTTTTTTTTTTTTTTTGATGACGAGGGGGTTGAATCCCCCTGGGCCCATGCATTCCCGCACCACCACATGGACCATGTAAGCCACCCCCTTCGGGGGCTGCAGTGGCCAAGTGATCATCGCCCCAGCTGGTAGTCGAACCCAGGACCTCTCAACTCCTGCATTTCTGCACTTAAATATTTGTTAGCTAAGAAGGAAGCCAAACCTCGGCTTATTCGTTGGATCTTGTTATTACAAGAATTTGATTTGGAGATCCGGGATAAGTCTGGTGCTGAGAATGTGGTTGCTGATCATTTGTCTCGTTTAAGGTTTGAAGGGGGAGATTCCATCCTCATTGATGATTCATTTGCTGATAATCATCTCCTGCCATTACCATGGAGACTCCGTGGTTTGCTGATTATGCCAATTTTTTGGCTGGGGGAATTATGCCTTATGGTCAATCTTATCATCAGAAGAAGAGGTTTCAACATGATGTCAATCGGTACTTTTGGGATGATCCTTATCTATTTCGAGAGTGTGCCGACGACATTTATCGACGATGTATTCCAGAGGGTGAGGTACATGCCATCCTTTCTCTTTGTCACTCTTCTCCTTATGGCGGTCATCATGGTCCCTCAAGGACATTTTCTAAGGTTAAGCAGTCGGGTTTTTATTAGCAGACTATTCTCAAGGATGCTACTACATTTTTCCGTTCTTGTGACGCGTGTCAAAGGACGGGTAATATTTCGCACAGGAATTAGATGCCTCAAACAAATATTTTGGAAGTTGAGATATTAGATGTTTGGGGTATTGACTACCAAAGGCCATTCCCATCTTCCCATGGTAGTTAATATATTCTAGTAGCAGTCGACTATGTCTCCAAATGGGTGGAAGCTATTGCCACTCCCACTTGCGAAGCCAAAGCAGTTGTTAAACTGTTTCAGAAGATCATATTCCCGCGATTTGGGGTCCCTCGTGCTCTCATTAGCAATAGAGGGAAGCATTTCAATGAACGCCATCTTAACACTTTACTGAAGAAATATGGCGTTACACATCGTCGGGGGTTAAGTTATCATCCACAGACAAGTGGCCAGGTGGAGGTTTCTTATAGGGAGATTAAGTCAATCCTTGAGAAAGTTGTGAGTAATCTAGGAAGGATTGGAGTCGTAAGCTCGATGACACTTTATGGGCTTACCGTACTGCTTTTAAGACTCCAATTGGTGCTTCTCCATACCAGTTAGTCTATGGCAAGGCATGCCATTTACCGGTAGAACTTGAGTATAGGGCTATGTGGGACATTAAAGAGCTTAATATGGATCCCTCACTGGCGGGTGAGAAACGACTTACGTAATTGAACGTTCTTGATGAGTTTCGATTGCATGCCTATGATAGTGCTCGGTTTTACAAGGAGAAGACAAAGAAGTGGCACGACAAGCATATCTTGCAGCGGTATTTTAAAGTTGGAGATAAAGTATTATTATTTGACTTCCTTTTGTGTTTGTTTCCAGGTAAACTCAAGTCCAGATGGTCGGGACCGTTCACAGTTACTAAGGTGAAAACGTTTGGGTCGGTTACGCTACAAACCAACAAGGGTGAAACCTTCAAATTCAATGGTCAATGCTTGAAGATCTATAATGATGGAGCATTTATAGGAATAATAGAGGCCATCGACCTTTTCACTCTTTATAAATCACCATGACTTTGAGGTAACACGGTCGTGCGGGACGACCGATATAAACTAGCACATCCTGGGAGGCAACCCGGTATTTAAATGTACTTCATTTGTAAATTTAATTAAAAACCATTTTAGTTAGCAATTAACTTAGTTATTAATGTTACAGTTTAATTAGATTTAGTTTGGATAGTTAATACAAGTCTATTTTATGCTTAGAGTGCGGTGAGGGAGATCTAACAATTTTATTAAGTGCTTGCAGGTAATAATATTCAAAGTCGAATTAAGAACGGAAAGAAAAATGAAAGAGCGAGAAAAAGAAAAATACTGAATTTTCTAGGTTGCTCGATCGAGCAGCATCACTTGCTCGATCGAGTTAGACATCTGTCCAATATATCCGAGAATCGAGCAGACTTGAAAACTGAATATTCTAGGTTGCTAGATCGAGCAGAATCCCCTTGCTCGATCGAGTCGAGCCGGTCCGACCGGAATCGCAGCTCAAAATCAGGTTTTCCCCAATTTTCTTTCCCTTCTCTACATTATTTCAGCACTTTCTCTCTCTCTCTCTCTCTCACCCATATTCTCTCATAAACCTCCTTCAAACACACTAAAGTCATCAATTCATCACTCTTTTTATCATCAACAAACATTATCTTACTTGTTTTAAGTGCAATCTTTGAAGAAATTGGTGTTCTTGCTTCCTAATTTTGCCCTAAACGTGAATTCTAGGGTTTGCTTCTCATTCTTTGATTTTGTGCTTTTAATTGTTGTTTGTTTATTCCTTTCTTCGTTCTTTAGTATTTAATCACTCTTGCATTGCTAATTCCTCCGTCTTACTTATCTTTTAGACCCAAATTTGATTTTTTTCAACCTAGGGTTTGCTAGATCCGTCTTTGTGAGCTTATTGTGGTGTTTGTGTGCTTTATTTACTTCAATTTGTCATGTCTAGACAAGTAGGAAGTAGTAAGCGACGTAGGGAACCCCGTCTCATCCGAATACCTCAAATAGAAGCGATTCCTAGTAATCCCACTTACCCATGGATCGGTTTTAGCACACAAGATCAACATGATCACTTTTCTATGCTTATGAGTAGTCCTATGGACCCTACTCGTTGTGTGTGCCCCACCATTCTTGATGCTCTCGGTTTGGGTGATGCTATTTCTGATATGTTTAAGCGAATCGGGTTTGGTGGTTAATATTCCCATAATGAGCTTTCTTACCGACCATTGACACTTGAGTTCTTTAGCTCTTTCGATTGGGACGAAGTAAATACGCGTGTGTCTTTTCGGTTGCTCAATAGGGATTTTGTGTTGTCATATGCTGAATTAGCTAATCATTTGGGTCTTTCTCTTAGTGATGATGATGCTTTTACTGCTGAACCTTCCGGCTTTCAAGCCGTTGATTCTTTTTCTCTTTTTAATGGTCTTCCTAAGCCGCGTGTCAATGCCTAGCTGCCAATGATGTGCAATATCCTTGTTTAAGGTTGTTTCTGCGTTTCATTAGCCAACATGAGAATGTTTTTCATTTCCACCCGGTCGGCTTGGTGTGTTATGCTTTCTAGAGAGTCAATTCCCCTACCCAACATTCCTTGGATTGTGGTGCTTTGGTCACTAGGTTGGCTAGGCGACTTGCTGGGTTTGGGGGAGACCGTCGGTACACACCAATGACCCCGATTCATGCTCCTAGGGTCGACGAGGAGTACTTGCGCCACACTTTCTGCTGGATTAATGTGTTAGGTAACGCTCAGTTTCAGTGGCGAGTACGGGGGTCCCAGTGGATAGCTATTCCTGACACCAGTAACCGTCTACCTTCTACGGAGCGGTTGCCTACCCATGATCCTGAGACTGGACCTACCCCTCCCCCTCGTTCTTATGTGGTTCCACCTGAACTTATTTTTACCTTGGCCAAGACCCGTCGACCTCGTCGGCGGATCGCCCCTTCTTCTTCTGCTCAGGCCACCATCTGAAAGTTCATAGACCCTAATTAGACTCCTCTAATTAGTTACTAAATTACTTGTTAATTTAGTGTTTAATAAAGATCTATGTAACATGCATGCAAATTAAAATGCATAATAAAAAGTAAGAAGAAATTTCCTTACATTGGGAAATTTCGGTTTATATGGGCACAACAAGAAACACCTTTCTTGTTGTTCTTGTGCTAGAAAGAAAAAGATGATCCTCCTTGTAATCTTCAAAATAGAAGACCTCCTTTGAGATGCACCCAAGAGAGAACCCAAACTAATCACTTAGTTTTTGACTAGAAAACACAAGTGAAAAGATGAACTAATATTAGATTTTATTACTACTCTAGTAATAGGAAATATTAGTGTTTGAGAGGTTTTAGAGAGATGAGGATTTTAGTGAGATGTACATGCAAAATAAGAATGAACAAGTAAGTGAAAATGAACAACAAAATTGTCCATTTAAGGATACAAAAGGTCCGGCCAACACATGCATGAATGGCCCCTTATTTGCTTAAAATAATCTCATGCAAAAATGTTGAGTGTAGTAGTGAATAAGAATATGATCATGTGTCATAAACATGACATGATCACATGTTGTAGTGTAATACAAGAAACAACAATCATCATGTTGTACACTACAATAATCCGGCCTCCACTAGTGTCATATGGTCCATTTTGATTTTTGATATTTGTCCCACAAATACTTATAATCATATGCTTAATTATCTTGTATAATTAAGGGTTAATTTGATCATATAACAATTATATGACTCAAATTAATAAATAATATACACTTAACTTTTAAGTGATATTTTATCATTATATCAATATATAATGGGTCCCACAATGCCTAGTTAGTTTATTTTACAACTCCTTGTAAATATAATTAACTAATCACCTCTACCTCAAAGTATATGCATAACCTCAACTAATTTAATGAATTAACTATTAATCATTAAATTAAATCTTATTTAATCGTATTAAAATAAGACGTAAAATTTATTTAGTCAATTATCGTATAATTGACTAATAAACTTATCCGGAATGAGTTCATAACTCAATTTCCAATAATTAACTCTCGTAACTAAACATATATCAAATATATATATAAAGTACTAATTAATATGTATCGTATACAAATAATTAGATTTCTGTTTGGGTCTCATCCTATAGGTGTGACCGAAAGGGGTCAGTTGATTACCGCCGTCATACGACAATAACGTCTAACTCTAGTCAGCTGACCGTTATCGATTTACGTTAATCAACTGACGTGGAGTATCAAAATACTAGTCATCCCACTAATATTCCAAAATGAGATTTATAATATAAATGCACTATTGTGGAGGGCACTTGCTCCAACAATCTCCCACTTGTCCGATACAAGTTGTGCATGTAGCCACACTATTGCGGAGGACTCCTACTCCCACAATATCTCCCACTTGTCTCGACAAGTTGTGTGCTACCAATTCTCTCGTCACTTTTGCGTCACATCCTCCCACTCATCGCAAGGTGTCTTTCAGGTCGCACTTGCGATTGGAAAAATAAATTTGAGTGGTTTTCTCGATCTGGAGAGTAACTCTCTGACCGGAAAATCTACCATAGATCTCTTTCGAGCGTGGCCACGCATTTCCAGTCACTACTCCTCGAGTGGCCCGAAGATGTTAATACCCAACGTGGGTGGACAATTCCTGTTGACCCAACTTACACTGTATAATGCAAATCACCATGACCCAGTAGATGCCCATCGGCCTCCTTTCACGGCACGACCTAGGACAAAAACCAAAGTCAATCGGAAAATACACCGACTCAGGTAAATGGTCGCCAGTCTAAAGAATCGACTCATAGGAATATAATAGAAATCCCCGCCACGACCAGGCTTCAACAATTTTGATAAGGGACTCTATCTTGGTCACTGTCCGACAGAGTGTCTCTACAGTCTGTCTATGTAAACGATCAGTCATCTCCATGACTCCATGATGCTGAACCAACCATCGATCGACTTACAATCTAGTCATTGCGAGACGTCACCTTATGCAAATGACTAGGGACAATTACTAAGTTCATCATGTTCACTTGAATTGGGTTCAACCTTTCTTATAACCAATTCGGATAAAACAAAGTAATAAAATTTAGTCAATACTAAATAAAAGAGCTCATATAAAACTCGAACAATGAATGCAATTATCATATATGTAAACATTGATACAACATTCAATTATTACATATCACATAATCTAGAGGAATTCAGGAACTCGTCTTAATCCCATCGAGACGACATGACTGTCATGTTTAGCCTTTGTAAGAGGCTTGGTTAGAGGATCAGCGATGTTATCGTCTGTCCCAACCTTACATACATCTATTTCCTTCCTCTCCACGTAATCTCTAATTACATGGTATTTCCTAAGTACATGTCTAGACTTGTTACTAGACTTGGGCTCCCTTGCTTGAAAGATAGCCCCACTGTTATCACAATACATCGTGATGGGATCTGAGGCAGTAGGGACTACTCCTAGTCCTTCCAAGAACTGCCGAATCCACACAGCTTCCTTTGCAGCCTCTGATGCTGCGAGGTACTCAGCTTCTGTTGTAGAATCCGCAGTCACGCTTTGCTTGAAGCTTTTCCAGCAAACGGCTCCTCCATTCAACATAAAGACATAGCCGGATTGGGATTTTAAATCATCCCTATCAGTTTGGAAACTAGCGTCTGTGTAACCCTTTACACGCAACTCAGTCTCTCCTCCAAACACCAAGAACAAATCTTTATTCCTTCGTAAGTACTTAAGGATGTTCTTTACGGCTATCCAGTGGCTCTCACCTGGATTGGCTTGATAACGACTCGTCATGCTCAAAGCATAGGCGACGTCAGGGCGAGTGCACATCATAACATACATGATTGACCCAACTGCTGAAGCATAAGGGATCAACTTCATGCGTTCAATCTCCTCAGTGACGGTAGGACTCTGGGATTTACTCAGAGTGATACGATGACCTATTGGAAGAAAGGCTCTCTTAGAGTCTTTCATTTTGAACCGATCAAGAATCTTATCTATATAAGCTTCTTGACTTAATGCTAGTATCCTCTTGGATCTATCTCTATAGATCCGGATACCTAAAATGCGTTGTGCCTCTCCCAAATCCTTCATCTGGAAATGTTTCCCAAGCCACTCCTTGGTAGAAGTAAGCATTGGTATATCATTCCCAATGAGAAGTATGTCATCCACATACAAGATAAGGAAAGTAACTTTGCTCCCACTAAACTTCATGTATAAACATGGTTCCTCGACACTTCGAGTGAATCCATTTTGTTTAATTACATGATCGAAGCGATGATTCCAACTCCTTGATGCTTGCTTAAGACCATAAATGGATCTCTTAAGTTTGCATACCTTCTTAGGGTTGGATTTATCCTCAAAACCTTCAGGTTGTGTCATGTACACTTCCTCTTCTAGAATCCCATTCAAGAAGGCGGTTTTGACATCCATTTGCCAAATTTCATAGTTATAAAATGCGGCAACCGCTAAGAGAATCCTAATGGATCGAAGCATAGCGACTGGGGCAAAAGTTTCGTCATAGTGTAAACCATGAACTTGAGTGAAGCCTTTTGCCACCAATCTAGCTTTGTAGACATCAATATGTCCATCTATGCCATTCTTGATCTTGTAGATCCACTTGCACTGAAGAGGTCGCACCTTCTCAGGTAAGTCTACCAAGTCCCATACTTGATTTTCGTACATAGAATCCATTTCGGATTGCATTGCCTCAAGCCAATGCGTGGAGTTGGGACTAGAAACGGCCGACTTGTAGGTTGTGGGTTCATCACTTTCAAAAAGTAATAAATCACCATCTCCCTCGATACATCCAAGGTAACGATCAGGTTGAAAACTAATTCTACCTGACCTTCTAGGGACAATAACCGTTTCAGACGAGGAGGGAACGTTTTCCTCCACTTCATTTTCGGTTTGTGGCTCTCGAACTTCGGTTTGTGGCTCTCGAACTTCGTCAAGTTCGAATTTTCTCCCACTCTGCCTTTTAGAAACGAAATCGCTTTCTAGAAAGACAGCATCACGAGACACAAATACTTTGTCCTCATGACGGTTGTAGAAGTAATATCCACGAGTCTCCTTAGGATATCCTACAAAATAACATTTGTCGGATCTGGGTGCGAGTTTGTCATTAGGCTTCTCATGAACAAACGCCTCGCAACCCCAAATTGTCATAAACGACAAATAAGGAACCTTTCCTTTCCATATCTCATATGGAGTTTTATTGGCTGCTTTAGTCGGGCTACGATTTAGTGAAAATATTGCGGTTAAGATGGCAAATCCCCAAAACGAGTCAGGAAGCTCTGTAAGACTCATCATCGACCGAACCATATCTAATAAAGTTCGGTTTCTCCTTTCAGACACACCATTTAATTGAGGTGTTCCAGGAGGAGTCCATTGTGATACTATACCGCAATCTTTTAGGTGTGAATCAAATTCATAATTTAGATATTCACCACCACGATCGGATCGTAGGGTTTTTATCTTTTTATTCAATTGGTTTTCCACTTCATGTTGAAACTCTTTGAACTTTTCAAAGGCTTCACTCTTATGCCTCATTAAGTAGACGTATCCATATCTACTCAAATCGTCGGTAAAAGTAATGAAGTACTTGTAACCACCTCTAGCTTGGTGAGTCATTGGGCCACATACGTCGGTATGTACAAGGCCTAATACTTCACTTGCTCGTGTCCCTTTTCCCGTAAAAGGAGCACGAGTCATCTTGCCCAAAAGACAAGATTCGCATTCACCATAAGATTCGTAATCAAATGGTTTGAGAAGTTTCGTTGAAACAAGTCTCTTTATGCGTCGTTCGTTTATATGACCTAAACGACAATGCCAAAGGTATGATTGATTAGGTTCACCTAATTTGAGCTTCTTGCTTTCGATATGATATATTTCATTAACATTATCAAGAACATAAATGCCTCCAATAGAGATGGCTTTACCATAAAACACATCATTAAAAGAAAACGAACAACTATTGTTCTTGATTACAAAAGAGAAACCCTCCGCGTCAAGTACGGAAATGGAGATAATGTTCTTAGTCAAGGAGGGTACAAAATAACAATTATTTAAATACAACTCAAGACCACTAGCTAAGGTTAATACATAAGTTCCTACGGAGACGGCGGCAACTCTTGCTCCATTCCCCATTCGTAGGTCCACATCACCCTTGGCTAGTGCTCGCACGTCCTTCAGCCCCTGCAAGTGATTACAAAGGTGAGAACCACATCCAGTATCAAATACCCAAGTGGAAGTGCAAGCATAGTTAATATCTATCATATAGAGAGAAGAGAGGATTATACCTGACGGTGTCACACATCCGTCCTTCTTATCCTTCAAATACTTGGGACAATTGCGTTTCCAATGTCCCTTGCCTTTACAATAAAAGCATTCGGCCTCGGCGTGCTTCTTGCCCTTAGCCTTGGCATTGCCATTCATAATAGCTTTGCCCTTTCCCTTTCCATGCTTCTTAAATTGGGCTTTGGCTTTTCCCTTCCCCTTTTGAACCCCTAGCTTCAAGTTCTTCAATCTCATTGTAAGAACATCCTTTTGCTCACTCCCACTTGCTTCCATATCCCTTTCGACTTGGGTAAGGAGAGCATGGAGCTCGTGAAAGCTCTTATCCATGCCATGCATGTTATAGTTTGCCCTAGCTTGGGCAAACTTGGGAGGAAGTGAGTGAAGGATGCGGCCAACCGCTAGCTTCTTAGGAATTTTGACCCCTAGACGATCTAGAGTGTCAACATGTTCCACCATCTTAAGCACATGTGGGCCAACCTTTTGGCCCCTCTCTAACTTGGCTTCAAAAAGCCTAGTCATAGCATTGTATTGGCGAATCTCGGGTGATTGAGAAAAGGCCAATGTCACCCTAGAGAATATCTCATATGCTCCAAGGGTGATGTATTGTTGCTTAAGGCTTGAGGACATCGACCAAATCAAGACCATCTTGACGTCGTTTGCTACCTTAAGGTATTCCTCATAGGCGGCTTTGGCCGCATTAGTGGCTCTTGGGCCGGGTTCATTGGGAGGTGCCTCGGTCAAGTAGCGCAAAACGTTATCCGATAACGCCGCACTCTTGATCGTTTGCTCCCACTCGACGAAATTAGTTCCATCGTCTTTTAAGATGCATTTGTCCATAACGGACCTTAGCCATGAGTCTTTTCCTAGTTGAACGGTGTTGTTATTGTTTGCCATTGCGAATTATGAATAACTACAACAAAATTAGGAAATATTAACATTCATTGTTTTAATCAATTTTACTTGTATAACCAATTTAAACAAGTCACTCATATAATGACCCCTCACGAAATTATATAAGCGATTCCGAGACCCGCATTTTAGACAAAAGAACATGTTATGCAACTTTTATGTAAAAGACGGTAAGTCAACTTTTGACTAATTCTACTCCTAGAACTCTCGGTCGACGGATTTCAACTAAACCCATCTCCTAGTCCCAAGATAACGCTTATCTTGTTGAGTCCAACCCAATTTAGGCGTGTGATCGTATCACCCTACTTACCCGAGGTAAAAAGGTCCACGTTGTGGTTGTCCTAATGAACACGGGATTCATAGGTGCTTCAATTGGTAAGGCTAAATCTCAATTCCTTTTTAAGTTATGTGAGAGGTCTTGCCAATTTTAGTTATTAATTCCCTATAAGTGAACTAAGTCGGTGAATTTTTGAATAACGTTGAATTGACAATCGATAAATAAAATGCATGTTGGTGATTTTGGCATGTGCGGAAAAATAAAGCAAGCAATCAAATTAAATCCTAGTATGGCCACCTAGCTAATCTAATTAACTAGATGATTACAAATCGGAAACCAACTCCTTGGTCCCTTGCCTCTTCATGGAACGCTTTCCAATATGGCACCGTCTTTTGGAACACCGACTTTGGGAATCACCGTCTTCACAATAAATAATTACAAAAATACAAATGAATACATAGCAAAATCCTATTATACATTTGATCTATAAAATGAAATTATTAATTATTACAAAACGGCGATACGAAATCGCAATAAATTACAACCAAATCGGTATTCCCTTACATTACGGGTAATACCGATTAAAAATAATCTAGGCCATACTAGGTACAACTTGCTATAAAATAAATAAATGACATTCATTCATTCAACAACATAAATAAAAATGCTGTAAAATCATGCCAAAATCACCCTCAACACTTGTCATGTTCATTCTAGCTCGGTTTTTACGAATTTTATCGATTTTATCTACTAAAAATCAATAATCAACACTTAAATCGTATTTAAGCTCAAACTAATTATCTAAACTGATTTAGAACTTAAAATTAGTCCCCACTAATTTCACTTGTATTTAATTAGTTTGAATTGATTGCATTTGCTATTTAAAGAGGTTTAATCATAACTTTTATGAATTAAACCCAAAATAAAATGAAAAATCATTAAAATTGAAACAAAAAATATTTGTACATACTGGAACACTTCCAGGAACCTCAAGAACAAAAAAATTTGCCCAAAAAAATTTGAAATGATTTTATGAACAAATAGCTTTATAAGAATCGGTTTTTATCAAATAAAAACCACCAAAAAATAGTAAAATGATGAAACAAATTTTCAAATTTTACCAGGATGATATAAATAATATTATAAAATGTACAAAACATTATCAACTCCAGAAAGTCACGTTTCAATTTTAAGAACAAAATAACTCCTTTAAATCAATTTTTATACAATAAAAATCAATAACCATGCAATACATGATAAAATATCACGAAACTTTACATACAATATGTTCAACATGCATGTGAGAACATATTAAAAATTTGAGGCCAGATTCAACATGCATCTATTTTTAGTTAACTTTTAACATAAAACCGCATGTTAACTCGGTTTTAAAGGCCATAAATCATAATAAATAGCAAAATAATTCTTAAATTCACCAAATTTGACCACAAACATTTTGAGATCAGTAGGTATGCATGCAAATCAGAAAATTTCGTGAAAACCATTTTTAACATAAATTTTCGATTTTTACTCAAGTTATCGTATAACCCGATTTTAATGCTTAAAATCAACATGCATGCTACAAGCTAGCTCTGATACCACATGAAAGTTCATAGACCCTAATTAGACTCCTCTAATTAGTTACTAAATTACTTGTTAATTTAGTGTTTAATAAAGATCTATGTAACATGCATGCAAATTAAAATGCATAATAAAAAGTAAGAAGAAATTTCCTTACATTGGGAAATTTCGGTTTATATGGGCACAACAAGAAACACCTTTCTTGTTGTTCTTGTGCTAGAAAGAAAAAGATGATCCTCCTTGTAATCTTCAAAATAGAAGACCTCCTTTGAGATGCACCCAAGAGAGAACCCAAACTAATCACTTAGTTTTTTACTAGAAAACACAAGTGAAAAGATGAACTAATATTAGATTTTATTACTACTCTAGTAATAGGAAATATTAGTGTTTGAAAGGTTTTAGAGAGATGAGGATTTTAGTGAGATGTACATGCAAAATAAGAATGAACAAGTAAGTGAAAATGAACAACAAAATTGTCCATTTAAGGAAACAAAAGGTCCGTTCAACACATGCATGAATGGCCCCTTATTTGCTTAAAATAATCTCATGCAAAAATGTTGAGTGTAGTAGTGAATAAGAATATGATCATGTGTCATAAACATGACATGATCACATGTTGTAGTGTAATACAAGAAACAACAATCATCATGTTGTACACTACAATAATCCGGCCTCCACTAGTGTCATATGGTCCATTTTGATTTTTGATATTTGTCCCACAAATACTTATAATCATATGTTTAATTATCTTGTATAATTAAGGGTTAATTTGATCATATAACAATTATATGACTCAAATTAATAAATAATATACACTTAACTTTTAAGTGATATTTTATCATTATATCAATATATAATGGGACCCACAATGCCTAGTTAGTTTATGTTACAACTCCTTGTAAATATAATTAACTAATCACCTCTATCTCAAAGTATATGCATAACCTCAACTAATTTAATGAATTAACTATTAATCATTAAATTAAATCTTATTTAATCGTATTAAAATAAGACGTAAAATTTATTCAGTCAATTATCGTATAATTGACTAATAAACTTATCCGGAATGAGTTCATAACTCAATTTCCAATAATTAACTCTCGTAACTAAACATATATCAAATATATATATAAAGTACTAATTAATATGTATCGTATACAAATAATTAGATTTCTGTTTGGGTCTCATCCTATAGGTGTGACCGAAAGGGGTCAGTTGATTACCGCCGTCATACGACAATAACGTCTAACTCTAGTCAGCTGACCGTTTTCGATTTACGTTAATCAACTGACGTGGAGTATCAAAATACTAGTCATCCCACTAATATTCCAAAATGAGATTTATAATATAAATGCACTATTGTGGAGGACACTTGCTCCAACACCATCACCCCGACTCCCCACTTTACACCCACCCCGGATCCGTACCCTTACCCACCACCGGCTTATACCTATGATCCGGCCTTGGAGAGGGAGATTAGGATTCACCAATTAATTAATAATGACTTGGTGATGAGGGGGCTTTGGGAGAACCTTATGCGGACAGATCTTAATGCTATTGCTGGTTGGACTCTGCCGAGCTACTACCGCGGTCCGGGTGACGAGAGTGGTGTGTTCGATAATTATGGGGTGACTCGTCAGCAGTTTTCCCATAAGTTTAGTCACGACTACGGTTGTTTGGGTCGTCAGTGGTATACTCCTATCCGACCGGATGCTCCGGTTGGGGGTTTTGGTGAGCCATTTCGGACCACTTCTTCTGGTGTTGCTCAGAGGGATGATGATGATGATGGTGATGATGAGCAGTAGTGACAGCTGGTCACTACGCCCCCCATTTTGCAGCTGGTTTGGGGGAGGCTATGTCTATACAAGCTGGTATTATCTATCCTTGTACTTTCTTTTATTCTATTTTATTTTAGTTATCTCCCATTTCCCTTTGTTAGTTGTGTGCTTTAGGTTGTTGATGTTGGTTTTTGTGTGATTCTTATGTTGTTAGCGTCACACTGAGGACATTGTGACATTTAGGTTTGGGGGAGAATCTTTATTTATGTTGTGTGTTTATTTCCGTTGTGTGAAAGAAAAAAAAAATCATAAATATTGAAAAATTTACAAAATCCAAAAACATGTTTTTATTTTATTAGGTCAAGTCTTGGTGAAGTTGAATAACAATGATGATAAAGGCGGTACTTTTTGTTCAAATAAGCCTCACATAGCCAAAAAGACTTGATTTTATACCCTTATTATTGAGTTCTTTATGTTTAGCCCATTTGAGCCTTTTGTAGCCTGTTTTATAACCAATCTAATAGCTACATTCTTAGAATTTGCCTACCTTATCGCGACAGCCGCAGTTGCATCTTTTTTTCTTATCTACTTGTCTACTATGGTTGGGTCGGGATTTCTGAAAAAAGAATATCAAATGGGTGTATCAAGTATGTTGGTATTTGTGTCATTTATTCCCTTTTGTTGAGAAATGTTGTGAAGCAAAAGATATGATGAAAAAAAAAATGAAAGAAGAAAAGAAAAAAAAAAGAAAAAAAAGAGAAAAAATATATGTTGCTTCTTTAATTTTTCAAGGGAAAATGAAAGGGAATATACTATAGTCTATCGCATACTTAGAGAGCAATATCGATATCTCTCTTGTGTTGTCAAAGTTAAGATGATTTCTCTAGCCGGGTGTTGGTTTGTGCTTCTTTAATTTGTTTTGGTAAGTGTCGCTGTGACTACTGGTCTTAGCCCCACATTCCCATACGAGCCTTAGCACAATCAACTTCTATACCTTCGCCCATTATCCTCCATTAGTGTCTTGATTCATGTACTTTGGTTTTATAGGGAATGCGTATTAGTTGGGGAAATTACTATCACATTATAATGCATGCATGTTTCATAAAGTTGAGTAAGTGTTTCTATTTCTTTCTATCTTTACAAAACGCACCCTTACATAAACTTATGAGTGCATGAGTGAATCCGCGAGAATCCAAAAAATTGAGCCGTGCAAAATTAAAAGGTATTTGGTTTTTGTCTATACTACGGTATCGTGTAAAATCTTGGAATATGAGCTGCGTTTTCTACTTTCCCGTGCCCTTAAAGTTTTTTTATTGGTACAGCTTGCTCATTACATTGTTATAGATATGGATAGCTTGGGATTTGTATGTGCATTAACATTGGCTTTGAGTACTTTTTCATTCACCATTTGTATGTTTGTCCTTGTATAGTGTTGAGTGCTTTGCTTAGCGACAAGCAAAGGATTGGTTTGGAGGAGTTTGATGATCATTATTTATTTACAAATTTTATCCTTCCCTTAGATACATAAGACTCGATTTATCGTCTTTCCTTGCTTGTTTCTATGCTATTTTAGCTAGAATATTGATTCTGCCGCTTCTATTATGTTTTAATGTAGATTGGATGCATTTGGAGCTTTTTTAGTTAGTATGGAGCATGGCGGAGTCAGATCATAAAGGTTAGGCACGGGAATCGAGAGCGGTGAAGAAGGAATGAAGATAAACGAAGAAACGAGCCATCTGAAAGGATGCTCGATCGAGCAACACTGCCTTGCTCGATCGAGTCGTGTTGATGTCATACTCGATCGAGCAGATTCACTTTGCTCGATCGAGCAGCCTAGTATTTGACGGCTTTCGTATTTCCTAAACTAGTTTAACCTAGTTAATTAGATTTTTATTATAATAGGAAAGCTCGTCTTTTATAATTAGGTATGCTTTAATATTAGAAACCTAAATTAGAGTGCTTTGCTACTGGATTTTATCATCAAGACTATAGTTTTTGGTCCAATCTTGTAATCGGTACTCTTTAATCTTTCTTCGTTATTCAATTAGTTACTTTCTAGTTATTTAATTAATCTTTGTCAATCCTTTCATTGTTGTTAAGCATGTTCACTTTATTTATTATCGTTGTTATTAATATCGTTATGAGTAGTTAAATTCTTATCTAGGGTTGAAAGGGGATCTAGGATTGTTAGAAGGGGTAGACTAATTAATTGAATTGCAATAGCATGGTTATCGTTTGATTATCGTTTTAAATCTAGTTGCTTAATAACTGGCCATGATTAGTTAACTAGTTTCGCGAATTAGGATTAACACCGACCGGGTTAAGACTAAGATAGGCTACGATAATTGAATAAAACTCGTTTAATGATAGCGATCGCATGTTAGATTGTAGATCTAAAGGGCATGATTGAATCGATCGATCGATCTTGTGACCTTAGATAACTTTATTGCATGTTAGTTGATTACACCCTTGCCCCTGAACAATAATCTTAGTGAACCTGAGACCCTAGACTTTTAATCTTATTGTTTTCAACCTTTTATTGTTATTGTTTGCTATTAGTTTAGAAACACAAATCTTAAACCCCGAAACTGTTACTATAGAGACGAACCTAATTTGACAGATTAGAATACTACCGCCTCACAGTGGATTCGATACCTTACTTACCGCTGACTATTAGTTAGTAGTGAATTAGGATTACTTTGATTAAGGTGACGCGACTTAACCCTTATCAGAGCCACAAACAGTTTTGTTTCTTTATGAGTAAATGCGAAAATTCTTGTAAGGATAGCTGCATGAGCTCTATACCTTAGTCACAAACAGCTTTGTTCTTTAGGTATAAGTGGCGTATGATGCTCGTCTTAACTCTTATTAACTTTGAGCGATCTATAGTAGACTTATTTGTTAGACTTTAGTATTCTAGCTTCTCTATAGACTCACTCTATTTAAGTAAAATACTTGCACTCTTATCCATGTCTTGAACAAATTTAGGATTCTTAACCTTTCCATAGCTAGTATGGAGTCTAATTATCGTTTTAAAGATCTTATCTTAGGGCTTTATGTGAATTGTAAATCCCCAAGTGTGAGTTCGTCAACTCACTTTGACTTATGCAATTGACCATTCTTATTCCAAATAAGTTGTGACGTCTAGTCACATTGCCAAAGTGAGAATCCCATTCTTAACTTTGGTTATTCATAATGATCGAATCATTATATTCCTTTTAAGATCAATTTAGTCGTTTTAATTTATGTTTCATGATTCCAACATTGCACGATGAAAAGGTTTAAGAACATTAAAGCCAATTCCATAGATATAGTGACTTGGGTTGAAAACTAAGTCACCATCCAAATACAACCATTGTTCAAAGGAATTCAAAATACTTTCCATGTCAGAACATGGAAAAAGAAAATAGTTCAACAAACCAACAATCAAAATGCAATAACAAAATAGAAGACAAATATCAAAATATCGCCAAGCCCATCATAGCTCTCCTCTACGTGGTGGCTACCCTAGCTTCCTCATAGATCCTCCTAGGCTGGCTTTGCCTTGTCCTTCTTCTCATGCCCTAAACGTGATCAAAAAGGGTGGTGAGAATCACAACTCGTGTAAAAATACCAAAGTTGAGATGAGTATCAATAATATAAATTTTGGGAAGAACCATTACCAACTGGAAGAACCCGTCCAGCTTTGATGTCTCCCAAGTACTTGGAGCAATTACGCTTCCAATGGCCCGTACCATTAAAATAATGACACTTGTCTTCGGCCATGGCTCCCTTCTTGCCTTTGGAAGAGCTATTCATAATAGCTTTCCCTTTGCCTTGATAGGAGTGAATGGGCTTGCTTCCCTTGTTCCCTTTGCCTCCACGTTTCTTGAACTTCGCCTTGCTCTTGACATTGATGTTCAATACATCCTTACTAGAGATAGCTTGAAAGCCCATGTCATGTTCGGCTTCCACAAGCATCTTGTGCAATTCATAAACCGAGAGAGTGGTATTTTGCATGTTGAAGTTCACCCTAAAGTTGACAAACCCTTTGATCTTACTTAGGGAGTGAAGTATGCATTCAGTTATGAGAGGCTCGGGAATCTCTATTACTTGCTCTTTAAGCACCTCCACGTACTCAATAATTTTGAGCACGTGAGGGCTAACATTATGATCCTCCTTCATATTGAGGCCGAACAACTTGGAGGCGGCTTCATATTGCAAAATTCATGGAGCCCGTGAAAACATGGTCACGATCTTAGAATAGATTTCATATTCGGTCGCCATTATAATAGCATTACGTTGAAGCTCGCTATCCATCCAAATGATCAAGAAATTTTTGATCGTCGCCGACTCCTTATGGTAGGCCTAACAGGCCTCCCTAGTGACGTTCGATGACCTCGCATTTCGAGCGCTATGGGACGCCTCGGGTAGGTAACTAAGCTTAGCGTCATCTTCGGCGGTTAAGCGTAGTTGCCCATTCCAATTGTGAATTTTGAACCATTCTTTTCAAGTTTACAACGATCCAGGAAGGATCTTAGCCAAGAATTGGTGATGAGTGGTGGAGGTCGAACTGCGTTATTGTTGTTTTCCGACATTGCGATTTAAAATAAGTTGGACTACAAAATAGAAAATGAAAGAAACATCAACATTTATCGCTTTTAAAAATACTTGTAAACATTTTAACAAGTTTATCATTTATATAATGACCTCTACCCAATTACATAAATGATTCCAAGACCCAAATCCTATATTAACTCAGGTTTATGTGAGCCACGGACTCCACGACCTTTATTAATATTACTTGGTGGGTAAACTCTTTAACCGATTCTACAATTAGAATTCTTGGTCGATGAAATACTTTATTGTCATCTTTAGCCCGGAACACATGGGCCATGGACCCTAATTATTCCGTTGAGTTCAACCAAATTTCGATGCAATAACGATTTATTGCCCCACTTACCCAACGTAATAAGTTTAGCACTTCGGTTAGCCGAACCTACTTCCTTACGAAATTGGAATTCATGGGTTCTATTATATGTTAAGGCTAAGTCTCAATTACAAAATAGAGGTCAAGTAAATAGATATTATCTATCACCTTTTAATTGAACTAAATAGGTGAACTATCGATAATTATAATTGACGTGGTCAATTAACTCGATAAAATGCATGTGTGATTAAGTGGCGATTTGGCATGCATGTGACGTATAAATAAAATGCAAGCAATAAATAAATTCCTAGTATGGCTATCTTAAAATAATAGAAAATCAAATTAACTATTACAAATTCGGAAACCAACTCCTTGGTCCCTTGAACTTCATATGCACGCCTCCCAAGGATACCGTCTCTTTTGGAATGCCTTTCTAAATGGCACCGTCTTTAGGAAACTTGGCCGAGCAGACTACACTCGGACAAGTGCCAAATTCTGATAAAAGTATGATATGCTAATAATCTAGTCGCACTCGGTCGAGTAAAAGGGGTACTCGTCTGAGTGAGCGGTACGCAACCGAGTGACTTAGGACACTCAGCCGAGTGCCACATAAACAGTATACCACAAACATGACGATACTCCAACAAACGACCACCTTCTTTTGCTAAACATTGATAATTAACAACACATAACTATGTAAGATCCGACATAAATCAATGCTAGTCATTACCAAATTAAAGAACAAAGAAACTAAGTACTATCAAAAGTAACACAATCCTTGGACTTATGGCCGATTACATCAAATAACGATTGTCTCAAAAGAATACAACAACTAAGATTCAAAAAATCCAACAATAACCACAAATACCACAACAAGACTCACATCATGGCTCCTCCCTGACATCCTCATCCATGCTCTCATCATGAGGTGAACCGGAGGTCTCCTATCCATGATCTCGCCAAGAAGTAGCTCCCATACCTAACCATCTCCCATCGACGTCTAACTGACTACCATAATTGGCGCCCCAAGGTTCCGCAAGACAAGTTTTGGTCAGACACTCACAGGTTTAATTGGGGGGTTAATCTTGGCCACGCAAAAGTTTAATCTGACGCTCTTCATTTAGTTCGTAAGTTCGCACCAAACTTTAAGTTTGCACAGGATCCTAATTTTATATATATATATATATATATATATATATATATATATATATATATATATATAGAATTAGGTTCTTGTGAGTTTAGTGTCTTATGGTGAGTTGGTACGCACAAATATGGACCATTGGATTATAATAGAGATTGATGGTCTAGATTTAATCACTCGCTCCATATATATATACTGCTTCCCCCAATTCACAATCATGCCTTTAGTTACTCACAAAAAGTTGAAAAGGCTCTGCAACATGTCAAATCAAAATTTTCTAATTATTAAACCTTAATCCCCAAAATCACGAACCAATTTTCACTCTCTTTCTCTCTTCGATTCAATATATCAATGAGCGAATCTGATGGCGATACCATCTCTACTTAATAGTTAATTTATAAAACTTATTATTTTTACTTTAATGTGAATTAATAATAAATAAGGAGAGTATTAGAAAAGGATGTCAATATGAAATCGGGTTCTCGTAGCTTCCGGAGAGTATTAGCACGGAGGTACTGCTTCTGGATGTGCGAGACAGACTTTTAAGCGGGATTGCGTTGGTGTTTCTATGGCGGCTGCTATGAATCCGAGCTCGGGGTGTTGACATGGCTTCGTCGGTCTGGGTGCGTGTGATGCTGATTGTGTCAGGTGCAAAGCATGGTGGCCTTGAGCTGCTTAATTGGTGATAGGTGGTGTGAAATATGGTGGTCTACGGTAGGATGACAGACTGACAGTATGATTGAGAGAAGAGCAAGGTTTGTGTTGGTGGGTTGCTTGCTTTTTCATGGTTGACGGAGACAAAAATCGTTGATATAGCTATGGCTTTTTGATGAAATGATGATGAAGGTGGTGGAATTGCATTGGAATTGTTCAATGAATTGGGATTATCATCTATGGATTATGTTGGTGTTGCGGTGTAATTTCTCTAATTGTCTTAATTATTGATGTGAATAACTTACAGATTGTTTTATAACTTTCAATTGTTTGTGAATAACTTACAAAGTAACAATGGAGTAACATTGAGATAATGGTAACATTACCGTAATAATAGAATAACACGTGTTAATAATATATTTTCTCCCATCCAAACCAAAAGTAACATGGGTGTGACACATATTTTAAGAAAATTTGTCAAAAGTAAGGGTGGTGTTGGAAATAAAGTAGGTCCACTTGTTATATAATAAGGACACATGATGGCATTATATCTAAAAATGAGAGTGTATGAGGGGTCTTTATAAATGTTTTTTTAATGAGTATTATGGTTTGGATGGTACGAATAAAGTAAGTGTTACCTTTGGTATGGATGCGAAGAAGTAGTAACAAATGAATACCAATAGAGTAACACGAGAGTAACAAATTACTAGAATAACAACACGATAACATAACAATAAAAACACGATAACACAACAATAACATCAGAGTAACACAAGAGTAACACGTGAATAACACAACAATAACATTAAAGTAACACAAGAGTAACACGTGAATAACAAAATAATAACATTAGAGTAACGCGTGAATAACACAACAATAACATCAGAGTAACACAAGAATAACACGTGAATAACACAACAATAACATCAGCATAACACAACAGTAACACATAAATACTTTGATGTTATTCATGTGTTACTGTTGTGTTATTCATGTGTTACTGTTGTGTTATTCATGTGTTACTGTTGTGTTACTGATTTTATTGTTGTGAAATTAGAAAAAACAAAATATTGATATAGAGTTTATAAGGAAGGTAATATAGAGTAACAGAGTATCAAAAAGTGCTTGGCATGAATAATAATTAGTACCATAGGGTAATAATAATTAATGGAGTTATAAAAGTGAACATAATAACCTAAGAATAACATATGAGTAACTTTGGTGATATCGTGTTGTTACTCTTGTGTTATTCTTGTGTTACCGTGTTGTTATTCATGTGTTATTGTGTTGTTACTCTGGTGTTATTCTTGTGTTATTGTGTTTTTACTCCGGTGTTATTCTTGAACACTTGTGTCACCGTGTTGTTACTCCGGTGTTATTCTTGTGTTACTGTGTTTGTGTTGTTATTCATGTGTTACTCTGGTGTTATTCTTGTGTTATCATGTTGTTACTCCAGTATTATTCTTGTGTTACCGTGTTGTCACTCATGTGTGGTGTTATTCTTGTGTAATTGTGTTGTTACTCGGGTGTCATTCTTGTGTTACCGTATTGTTACTCATATGTTACTCTAGTGTTATTTTTGTGTTACTTTGTTGTTACTATGATATTATTCTTGTGTTAGCGTAATGTTACTCTAGTATGATCGTTGATAGCTCATTGTTATTACTCCATTATTGTTACTCTAGGTTACTCATTATTATTTATATGTTACCATGTTATTACTCGTGTTACTCTGGTGTTATTCTTGTGTTATCGTATTGTTATGTAAGTGTTATTTTACCAAAGTTGAAGCATGACAAGACATGATTTGCAGCATAAAAAATTTAAAAGTGATACATTTCTCAGCTAATAAAGTTTCAACTTTAATAACTCAACAAGCATTAGAACTGTAGATCAAATGAATACCAGTCAACAAATGACAACAACATTAACTGATTTTATACACTACTCCATGAGGCGTTGTAGACCTTGTGGCGTAAGCTAACCCTGAGCCGTCACACCATGTGCGTTAATTTAATATTCCTGCTGATGCAGTCATAACACCCCTATGAATCATCCCGCTGTGAGCAACAATTGCCTGCTAGAAGATCCAACCACATGAGCATAACATTTAAAAAACCGACGACTGACAAAACATCAATCAACAAAAACAAAGTTATGCTTATTTAAAAAAAAAACACAGTTTGCTAAATAGAGCACCATAATTAAGTCTATAAATCAATGCAATTTTCTCAAATGCTCTAATCACCAACAAAAAAATATCGATCAATTTATCACAAATAACATATTCCAGTAATCAAAACAAGTAACTAAATAATTAAATTATCTCGAAACGGAACAAAATAAAAAGAAAATTCAATCTATAGCAAACAACATGGATAAAGATTACTATAATATGAATACATAGAAGTGTAGAACATCAATCAAATCAATTGAAAAAGTAAGGAAAATGTGAAATTTGATAAGGAGACGGGGAAAGACCATCTCAAAATCCTAAGAAGCGACCTCAGGGAGGTAAAAGGACTGTCCTCCATGGATGAGGAGGACGAGGAAGATGGAGAAGAGTAATGCAGATCTATGTGTGCTCCTTCACATTACAAAAAAACGGTAGTTGTGATGGTCGTCGCCAACTTGGAATCGAAACCAAGCCGACATGGTTGGTCACCATTAATTCATTATCGAGCAAATAAATCAACACTGCAGCAGCCTGATACGATCTCGAATATGAATATGAATTAGAATTAGTATTGGAATCATAGCTGTGTTAATTAAGAGATTTTGATGATTGTTTGATCCTATACCTAAGTTGGATTAAGTTTGTTATAATTGGAATTCATATTGATTGAATTTTATATTTATTAAATGAGAATGATATAATGTTGTTGTTAAGAAATTGAAATGTACCTGTAGAGTTTGATGATTGAATTTGTGGAGAGAGAAAGAGGGGTTGAAGAGACAACGTTTGATGGGCATGGTGCATTGAGGAGTATATTGTCCGTGTTTTTTTAATGAGTTGTGGTTCATATACGTTTGATCTCAGTCGTTGGGTTTTTTTATCTAATGGTTGAGATTTGTGACTACCAACTCACCGTAAGAACCAAACTCACGAGATCCCGCCTATATATATATATAGGCTGAATCTGGTGAGGCCGTTAATTTTGGCGAGGCGGCCTGCCTCACCAAATTCCTTCAATGGACTTATTTATAATATCTTCAGTGGACTGAAAATATGGGTCATTTATAATATTTTCATGTGGCCCAAATACTTCATCTCTCTAAAATAAAATAAACAAAACCACAAATACTTTACTCTCTCTCTCTCTGATTTACATACTTAATTGAGCTTGGTCTTGATATTCATAGCTTGCACCTGATTTTGTGAATCTATAACCCGATTTTGTGAAACTAAGACATTATTTTGTGAATCTAAGAATTAAATTTTTGACTTTCAACGTACATTAGTTTTGCCAAACATCAATAATAATTGTAGATTTATATTTTTCATCTATGTGGGATTCAAACCTACACCTTGCACAATAGTACAATGCTCTACCTTATGAGCTAATAGATAATATATTGCAAATTTATATATGCATTAACAAAGAACAAAATTATTAAAGCACTAATAAAGAGTTGATTAACTTTGTGAATCTTGAACTTGTGTTTTGAGTCTATGACCTTTTTTTATGTAGTTTCACAAAGTAAAGTCCAAGATTCACAAAAATTAAGTGTAGGATTCAAAAAATAAAAGGCCAACTTTCAGAAAGTCAATACCTGACAGGGTTGTCGAATACCCTAATCAAAGATAAATAACCCAAACTAGGCTAACAACAAATTAATGTAATTAGGGAAGTAAGGGGACGATTTCGGGCAGACGGGAGATACTTGTGAATAGTTATGGTTAGAACTCTATCTTGTACGATTGGCAAATGTTTGTCACTAATTAATAAATGCTATAATAAAAATGATAACAATACAATAAAGAAAAGGATCTAGGGATCGGGGTTCACATGCTAATCAATTTAAAAGCAAAGTTGATTACGGGTTTAGAAAAGTCATAGTTGTCCAAGTCTTTAAATGGTATATTCCTTTCGGATTCATACCGACTTTTTAACGGGTCCTAACGTCTTTTCAGCCTTGCTAGGTCATTAAACTATTATTGCAGTCCTTTGATTTTCATCTCGACTCTCGCCCTTGAGACGGAAATTGACAAGTATAAACAATTGATTAAGGCCTTAAATCAAAGTTTATCATGAGAATCAAACAAGAAATAGAGACAACTAAAACAATTCTACCCGGAATCAATTTATACTTATAAATTAATTAGACATGTTAACCCTTCCCCTAGAACAAAGATTACTTATGCATGATTAACAATGAAAGGGAAACTAAGATTATAAAACTAAGAATGGTAAACATGATAAAGGAAATACTAAAAGAAAATGAAACTATAATGTAAAAACAAGAATAAGGATTACCGGAAAGGATGAGCAAAGATTGAAATGGAATAGGAACTTGAATAGGAAAATGCAAACCCGGAAACTAGAATTCCAATTACAAGTAGAACAATTACAATTGAAGGAAACTTAGAACTAAACTGGACTAGAGAAAACTAGATCTAAAACTAAAACTACAAAATGGAGAAAGAAAGAAAAAACTAAACTAAAGACGCTAAAAATGTAAAATGGAGGCTAGGGTTTTCTAATTCTAATCTAGGGTTGTGTGTAGAGAAGTGTGTTGAGATGTGGTGGCTGAGGCACTCTTATATAGCAGTAGGTTTCGTGGGGAAGGGGTCATACATTAACCATATAGGACAAAATAAATGAAGTCGAAGCAAAAGCTCGGATCAGCAAACATACCCGATCGCGTACACTACTTACCCGATCGGGTATGTAGTAATCTGGATGCTTTGACTTTCGTTTCATCTCCCTTGGCCTATGACTTGACTTTCATTATCCCCCTTGACCTTTTGAGTCGGGTTTGTTGATAGGGTTTGATGTAAAATGATGATTTCTTCGCCTAACTGATCGATCTTCTGACAACTGCGAAATCGTCTTTGCTTCTTCTTTCTTTTGAATCAGTGAACCTTCTTGAAATGCCTTTGACTTGGTCAAGCTTGCTTCTTCAAATCGTCGGGTTCTAGGCAAATGCTCGGGAATATAGAAAAAGGGCGTAGAAACGTCACTTTCCCTACAAAACAGGTTAGAACATAGGAATTCGCCTAGAAGACGATATTAGCTCATAAAATGGCTTAACAAAGCACAAATGACATACAAATATTCACTTATCAATACCAATGTTCACAACAGTTTTACAAAGTAAGGTCCTAGACTCACATCACAAAGTCCAAGATTCACAAGCCTGAAGGGTATGACTCACAAAATGAAGGCCTACTTTCATAAAGGCAATTTATATGTTCACATCAGTACCACGTAGTAAGGCCATAGACTCATGCTACAAAGCCCAAGAATCACAAACATTATGGGTGGGATACACAAAATAAAGACATGCTTTTACAACGTCAATTATAAGTTCAGAGCAGTTTCATAAAGTAAGGTGCTAGACCCGCACAACAAAGTAAAGGATTCACGAACCTTGTGGGTCAAATCAAGTGGGGCAAATAATTTGGTGAGGTTGTGAGGCTGTTGAACTCTAGTCTTGTGACGTGTCTCGATCTTGTGCATTTATTTTTGTGAACCATGTACCTGATCTTGTGACTCTTGTGAATCCTGCACTTGATTTTGGGAAAAATTTGGACTTGATCTTGTGAAACTAGGACCTGATTTTGTGAACATTGGACCTTGTTTTGTGAACCTTGGACCTGATTTCGTGAACCTTTGTTGAACTCATTACTCCGCATTTGTGTCAGTCTCTAATGTGGCCTTTGCTGAACTCATTCCTCCCTCGCCTGTAGGACACGTTATATATGAGTTTTAGGGTGAAGCATGTGAGGCAAAACGTAAATATAATAAACAATTAAACGTGAACTATGAATCTGATTTTTTGAACCTGGGCCTTGTTTTTGTGAAACCTAGACCTGATTTTGTTAACCTAGATCTTGTGAACCTTGGATATGATTTTGTGAAGCCGACCGTGCTTTTTGTGAACCTTTGACACTTTAAGTTGTAAGGATAGTAGCACCATGTGTATGCAATGATAAGAATATGAATCAAATTACTGGAGGTGTTATACTGTGCTAGTCTACCATTTGAAACTACATATTACATATCACAGTACAACCTCAACCCTTCTCATGTATAAATTGAACTTTAGCTTTAATTACGTCATGTAAAATGTAGGATATTAAATTGGCATTAATACCTCACAGCTGTCAACATCATCATAATCTTCTTCAACACTCTTAGCATCCTCAGCTTCATTAGTGGAATCATCCTCATCAAAATTATTTTTGACTCATTATCAGCCACCTTTGGCTTTTACAGCATGTGATAGGAGCTGGGGCAGCATCTTGTCCTAAGAACTCAGAGATTGTAAGAAAATAACTCACAAGCTTACACCAAACTAGGACAAAGACGATGCTTCTATTGACAGAACACATAAGTAAAGTGTTCAATCTTGAATTCGCTCGCGGAAAAAACCAGCGATTGTATAAAGATCAACACTCAAAAGTTCATATCAATCTATCATATATCAACATTTTAATAACCGACAAAACATGATGATACCAAGTTGGAAGAGTACACCCAACATATAGGAATTCACTCTTTTATCTAATTAGTACATGCAAAGATTATACGGGTTAAACCCGAATTTGGAATTGGTGTAGCAAAATTACAGCGAAATCGAGTAATCGACCAACTCATTGTTACATGTATATGTAAGTGAGATCGCTTATATTAATAAGTAAATGTGAATGCAATCAAACAACAAATAAAACAGTGGATTACATCAACACACCAAAAACCATCATTAACAAAACATTGGTCAATGTTTATGGAGGAATTTCAAGGACCATCATAAAAAGACCAACACACTGTGATAAATTGCACATTAAAAGTTATCAATCAGCTAGCAAACAACTTAATTACTAAAGATATCTATTTGATAATAACAAGCTAAAAAATAATCTTAAAGAGTTACAAGAAAAGGGGGAATGACTGTAACATGTAACCATGAATTCTTCCCTAATGTTCTCTTGTAAAATTTTTTAATCAAGAGTTTGTTAAAGAGTATCTTGTAAAAATAAACAAATTAATGAACACAAATCGAAATCTAGGTACGAAATAATAAAATAAATGAACGAATCAAACAAATAGGTGTAGAAAAAGATCAAAAAATGAAAAAAAAAATATAAGAACTCAATCTACTAAACAGTAGATCAAAAATTAAAAAATTGAACAAATAAATTAACAGGTTATCAATGAGTGTGTATTAAACAGTAGCTAATCGCAAATTAGGATGAGATATATTACCTAGATCTAAAATTACGAAGCTCGCAATCAAAAATGGAGGTTTTGCACAATGAAAATGGAGGTTCGCATGTTACAAAAGAGAGAGAAAGAGTGGAAGAGTGTGGAAGAGTAAATAACTTGTAATGAGGGAAATGTCAGGTGCTTACATTAGTTTTATTGGGGGGCACGTAGCACAATCTGAAACATCCATATGTTTTAGATCCGACGGCTAGGATGGGTACATCTCCCTCACCCTAAGAAGGGAGCCTCACATGATTCAATTCCTAGATATATATATATATATATAATACTAACAATAAGGGATTTGCAGCTCACAAAGGACTTAAATTTTTTCAAATGGACGTTAAGACTGCATTTCTTAACGGATATTTAGAAGAAGAAGTATTTGTTGAGAAACCCTCCGGATTCTAGAATAACAAGTTTAAACCCATGTTTTTAAACTAGATAAGGTGTTATATGGTTTGAAACAAGCATCAATGGCTTGTTACGACAGATTGTCAAATTTTTTACTTCAAAGCGATTTTAAAAGAGGATCTGTCGTTAAACCTTATTCCTGAAATCCGAAGGGTCGGATATATTAGTTGTACAAATTTACTTAGATGATATGATCATTTTCGGTTCTACTAATAATAAAATATGTGATTATTTTTCAGAGTTAATGACCTTAAAATTTGAGATGAGCATGATGGGAGAACTCAAGTTCTTCCTTGGACTAAAAATCCAACAAACCAAAGAAGGCATCATTATACACCAACAAAAATATATCAAATAGCTAATCAGAAAATTTGGTATGGAAAATTCTCATTGTAACACCCGCTATTGTACCTTATTTTTTCTAGTGAAAATATTTTAGGGATACTTTTCAGCGAATTTAAGTTTTAATTTAGAAATTAATGTTTCGAGTCGAATTTAGAACTTCCGAGTTCGTATTTGGAATTTCCGCGAGATTCCATGTGAATCCCGTCTTAGGGCGACTTTGACTTTTGTTGACTTTTTCCCATACACATCTCATACTCTCCTAACCTAATTCATTTCTCACTCAAACACAAATCAAACTTACTTCATCCTTAAGAAACCATCAAAACCCTTGCCTCCATTTTCATCCGATCTTATAATCATCGTATCTCGCTCATTTCTTGCTCAAATTCTCGTAAGTTCGTCTTATTCTTCCACTCTTATCATCCTCTATCCGTATTGGTAATAAAATTACCGTCTTTCTCGCTTTTCAAACTTTCCGTCTTTCTCAAGGTGAAGTAAATTCATCTTTTATGATCTATTTGTAGGTAGTGACCTCCAAGATCCCGACAAAGACTATTTCCTAATTGAAGAGGAGCTTGACGAGTAGTGAAGACGCAATAAGGTAACGGTGAAGGGTTACTCGATATCATTTACGTGTTTTACGTGTTTTGCTATGCTAGGAATCGTATTTAGAATATGATTAGCGAGTTTAGTAATTGTGTTGATGATGGTATATATCGTTTGTTGAGAATTTATATGAGAATCTATGCTTTATGTTGATAAACGATAATTGATAAATGTTGAACCTTAGTTGAAAGGGTTATTTTCGTGCATATGGACCCCAGCCGGTCGAGCGACAGCCGGTCAGACCACCGGCTGGGGCCGTGGCTGTATATTGTTGCATGTTACGTGATTTTTAAAAGATGAATTTGGGCTCAGCCGGTCGACCGGCAGCCGGTCAGACCACCGGCTGAGACACCCCCTTTTTTCCCTTGTTTTTCCTATGTTCCTTTGGTCCCAGCCGGGTAGCCGGCAGCCGGTCCCCTTGACCGGCTGGGACACACTGACATTTCAATGTGGTTTTCATATGATAGTTGGCCTTAGCCGGTTGACCGGCAGCCGGTCCACCTGACCGGCTGGCTCCTGGTGGATGTTGTTTGTAATTCTTGTTTACGATTTCATTTATAATAATTCCGATCGTTCGTTTATCGTATAATTTTACGTAGTGACTTATAATATTAATGTTTTGAATATATGACATTTCATTCGCTCGTATCACATGTTTTGTGACGGTTTTTGGTATGTTCCACTTAGAGTCGGTTTTTACAAATGATACGGTTTGAACACTATTTTGTCTTGTGTTTTGTACTCTCATTCCCTTGGCTACCTCCACGTTCGTAAGGCTGGAATGTCGGAACGGGGAGGTATCCTACTGCTTAATTGCATGTGTTAGTGGGCATACAACGACGTTGTTGAAAGGCAAACGCTATGCGTTGATCGACCCGGCCGTCAAATGTTGTGTACTTGCGAGGTGGTGTTATTTGCATGTAGCGTACCGCTTGTTATGAGGCTTGTGCTCTTTTCCGCCTTTTTCGTGAATTGTTCTACCGAATTTGGGGTACTCGGCGTCAATGATTGACCGAGTCTTGGATGCGAAACGTTTATCGCATGTCGAACCGGAAAATGTGATTTCAGGATTCTGGCCAGATTTAGACTAGGACCGGGTATTTATATCGTCGTTCTACCAGGAGGAAATTAGTCTACATATACGAAATGAATTGAATCGTGTATGCGTTCAGGGAAATGTCTTATCTCGTGGATGCCTTTTAATCATACTTGCCATGTACACGGTGCTAGTGCGTTTCATTTACCGTGAGAGATGTCGTCTTGTGTCGTTGTCTTTGGATGCGTGATTTCATGATTTTATTCATGGTCATTGCATGACTTGGTATCGTCAATGTATTGGTATGTTTGAATGGATGATAATATGATGGATTTATGGTGTTCATCGCATGACTTGGCATGGTTGTTTGTGGAGTCTCAATCTTATCAAACTTATACCGCTAACGGTGAGATGTAAGCCCTAGTGAGCGTATTCGGTTGCCTAAGAGTGTCTTCCCCGAGTCTTTGTATAACATGATGGATTCGGACTTGTACCTTTTATGCTCTTATCATTATATATTGAATTGCCTATCTATCCTTATTGTATTTCACATGTATATCCATATATGCATGCTTCTACTTTTGTATTTCCTTCTATGTACGTTTAAAATGATATGGCTGGGAGAACCCGGAGTTACTCCCCACTGACTGTGGCGTTCATGTTTTTCATGGATGAACAAGTTTCTTGCATGGATGGCTTTTTGCTATGATATTTTGGGTTCGGGTGTGAGCTAGCGGACGTTGTCCCTAGAAGTTTCACCTCTAGATGATTTTAGCTTATTTGCTAAACACTTTTACTTTGTTAACATTTTGAGAGACCCAGTCTCTTTATTGTATTTCGTACTTAGTTTGTAATATTTTGACACTCCTCGTATTATCTATCTTGCATGTATAAAAGTTTTTAAAATACCGTATTTCCGCAATTTTCTTCACATGCTTGTATGTTTTATATTTCCGCATTCGCGAGGGTTGTCACAGTTGGTATCAGAGCTTTATCGCTCCCGACGCACACACGTGAACCCTAACTTAAACTACTTGACCTTAAAAATAATAAATGAGAGTTGGGTAGAAGTTAAGGATTTTACCTGGTAGTCTATTTGTTTATGCTAATTGATAGGAGTAACTTAATTTGTTTTTTGTTTCTTATGAAGATGGTTAGACCACGATTAGCTGAGAACGTTATGATGGAAGCTCTCACTCAAGTGCTAAAAAATCAGCAAGATGCAGCTTTAGCTAATGCCAACCAAGTTCCCCCTAGAAGGGAAGATAACCATCAAGGTGGCTACGCATGGGTAGCTGGTCAAATAGCAATGAGTAAAATTGTACCATATGGTGGAGAACCGGACCCTACGGAGCTATCCGATTGGTTCCTTGAGATGGAGAAGCAGTTCGATCTATACCAAGTCCGAGAAGAGGACAAGGTGAGGATCGCAAAGCACTTCCTGGTGAGGGAAGCTGATAACTGGTGGGCTATCACTAGTGCCACCGCTATTCTTGAAGAAGACTTCAACTGGGCTTGCTTCAAAGCTCTTGTGGAGGGTATATTCTATCCTAAAGAGCTTAAGCAACAAAGGCTTAAAGAGTTCATTGACTTTAAACAAGGCAACTTGTCAGCTCAGGATTTTACTACGGAGTTTAATAAGCTTGCTCATTTTGCGCCGAGGCTTATCCGAGATGATGAGGACCGAGCGTTCTATTACCGGAACAAGTTGAGTGCCGTTCTGCAAAGTAAAGTGAGGAGGAATACTACCTCCTTTGGAGATCTTTATGATGATGCCTTGTGGGCCGAGAATTCAATGAAGGCTATTAGAGATGAAGCTTTGATGAATAATCCCTCTCCTTCTTATGCTCCTAGGCCGAATATTTATGGGAAGAGACCGTTTATTCCGTCTCCTTCTAATGCTTATGCTAACAAGAGGAGATTCAATCCTCCTTTCAATGCAAACACAAGAAATCCTGCTCCTTTTATTCCTAGAGCTACTTCAAATGTGGCTCATAAGCCTTATACTCCTCAAGCTCAAGCTCAAGGTCACTTTTTCAACCGTTGTAGACTTCCACATCACCCCGGTGTGGCATGTTTCAACTGACCTTATGTGTGCTTCTTTTGCCAAAAGGGTGGTCATCGTTATGACGATTGCCCCGATCGAAAGTTGCCTCGTCCTCCTGCTAAGCCTAAAGGTTCTATCTTTGTCATGAGCCGTGCCGAAGCCGATGCTCATCCCGAGATCATTACGGGTATGTTCTCAATCTTAGAGCAACCGTGTCTTATTCTATTTGATACCGGTGCTTCTATGTCTTTTGTGTCATCGACTTATGCTAGTAAATTATCTATCGAGCCTACATCTAGTGAGGATACTCCCATATCCTTACCTTCCGGAGATATTATCTCTTGTTCTACTCTATATCCAACTGTTCCAATATCTATTGCGGGTTCTATCTTTCCCGCTAATCTCCTTAAGTTTCCTCTAGGAGAGTTCGATATAATATTAGATATTTATTGGTTAGCATTGTATCATGCTAGGGTCGAGTGTCGTGATCAAAAGATTTATTTAAAGAGTCCTTTAGGGGTTAGAATAACCTATAAGGGATCTCATCCCCGAAAAGGTGTGTCTTTGATTTCTGCTATGAAATTGGTAAGTATAGTTAGAAAAGGTCACCAAGCTTACTTGTGTATTGTGACTTCTTCATCTACCTCTTTGCCAAGCATTGAAGATGTGCCTATTGTTCGAGAATTCGTTGATGTATTCCTCGAAGATTTGCCCGGGATTCCTCCCGAGTGTGATGTTGAATTCTCTATTGATCTTGTACCTGGTTCTGGACCCATAGCCAAAGCTCCTTACCGTATGGCTCCGACCGAATTGAAAGAATTAAGAAAGCAGCTAGATGATATGATTGAAAAGGGTTTTATCCGACCAAGTGCCTCGCCTTGGGGTGCTCCCGTTCTTTTTGTAAAGAAGAAGGATGGTTCTATGAGGCTTTGTATTGATTATCGTGAATTGAATCGAATTACAATCAAGAATAGGTATCCTTTACCAAGAATTGAAGATTTGTTTGATCAACTAAATGGCGCTTCTACATTTTCCAAGATTGATTTGAGATCCGGTTATCACCAAATTCCTGTTCGAGATGTCTATATTCCAAAGACCGCTTTTAGTACAAGGTATGGTCATTATGAGTTCAAGGTAATGCCATTTGGATTGACGAATGCTCCCGCTATCTTTATGGATCAAATGAACCGCACATTTAGTGAGTACCTTGATAAGTGTGTGGTGGTATTCATTGATGATATTCTTATTTTCTCAAAGTCCGAAGAAGAGCATGCTATTCATTTGAGGATTATTCTAGGTGTTCTTCGTCGTCAGAAGTGGTATGCTAAGTTCTCCAAATGTGAATTTTGGTTACCTAAGGTGTCCTTTCTTGGGCATGTGATTTCTAAAGAGGGTGTAATGGTGGATCCTTCTAAAATTGAAGCTGTGGTGGATTGGAAGAGTCCGACCGATATTAGAGAGATTCGAAGTTTTCTTGGTTTAGCTGGTTATTACGGAAGGTTTGTCAAGGATTTCTCCAAGCTTGCTAGATCGATGACTCAGTTATTGAAGAAGGAAACCAAATTCCTATGGAATGAAGCTTGTGAAGCTGCGTTTCAAGAGTTAAAGAAGAGGTTAACTACCGTTCCGGTGTTGACCTTTCCTGAAGATGGTGTAGACTTTGATGTCTATTGTGATGCTTCTAAAATGGGATTGGTGATCGTGCCTGTCGCAAGCCCGAAACAAAGATAAATTACCCAAACTAGGCTAATAACAAATTAATGTAATTAGGGAAGTAGGGGTCGATCCTCAGTGAGATGGTGTTTCCTATGGATTGTGAATCGTTTCACAATTGAGTTTTAACTAATGATTTTTTGGGTTTTGGATTTTGTGATGTTTAAACTAACGAGAAGCAGAAATGAAAACAAAATAAAAACAATTAAAGATGAAAGCAATAAAGGTAAAGATGAACTAACAATAATGAGAGGCATCTAGGGAAGTAGGTTCACACATGTAGATTGACATATTGATGAAATTGGATTTAGGATATGCAAATAATTCATTGAGCGTTCGTAAGAATGGTGTGTTCATTACAATCATAGATCAGATGGTCTAGAAGGCTTTTAGTGCGATTTACTAGGTATTAATCCACTATGTCACGCTTTGTCTATTCAATTCCTGTATATCTACCTTGGAAAAGAATTCCACACTAGTCAATGATTGTGATCAAGAATCGTCAACTATCGTTAAAGTCCAAACATGCATAGACACAATGTTTTAAAAGCACAATTTCCTTTATCCAATTATCATATTTTAATCAATCTAACATGGCTACCCTACACCCTAGAAAGTGACTACTCACTCATGGTTGTGTTGATATTAGTAATGAAAGTTAAGATAAGCATATTTAGTTGATTTTGACAATAATTTAGACTCTCTATGTGGCGATAATAACGACGCTATATGACAATCTAAGAAATGAAACTGCGATTATAACAATATGAAAATGAATCTAAATGATATGAATAGAAAATAACAATCAAATGGACAGCAAATAAGAACAATAAGCAAAGGATAAATTAGGAATACCTAGGTGACGATCAACGATGAAAGTGATAACAATAATAGAAATCCCTCGCATTGAAATACCGTACCTTGAATTACAACTCTTGAACCCAAGAAAGTAGATACAAAGATTGAAATTCTTATTGAACTAAACTAATGTTTTGATATGAAATGGACAGAAATAAACTAGAAACAAAAGACAAAAGAAGAAGATAAACTAAACTAGAAAGACTAAAACTAAAGAGAAAACTAATAAGAAGATTGTATGAAATATAGGATTAGATTGTGTAAGATAGTGTGTGAGAGTGTGTGGCTTGGAGCATCTATTTATAGTATTAGGGTTTCGTGAAGAAGAGGTCGGGCAATAAATACATAGGTCAAAAATAGGATGAAGGAGCCGCAATGCTCGAAGCAGCACACATACCCGATCGGGTACACACTTACCCGATCGGGTAAGTCGTCTTCTGGAAACTCTTGACTAACGCTTCATCTTCCTTCGCTTTGACTTGACTTACAACATCCCCCTTGACTTATACAATCGGGTTTGTTGCTTGGATATGATGTAAAGCGATGAATTCTCCCGTCTAATTGATTGGTTTTCCGACAACTACGAAACCGTCTCTGCTTCTTTTCTCTCTTAAGTTAGTGAACCTTCTTGAAATGCCTTACACATGGTCAAGCTTTCTTCTTTGAATCGTCGGGTTCTAGGCAAATGCTCGGGAATATAGAAAAAGGGCGTAGAAACGTCACTTTCCCTACAAAACAAGTTAGAACACAGGAATTCGCCTAGAAGACGATATTAGCTCTTAAAATGGCTTAACAAAGCACAAATGACATACAAAACCGAGCTAAAGTGGGGGTTAAAATCATACAAATATTTACTTATCAAACTCCCCCAAGCTAAATGATCAGGCATGTCGCAAGCCCGATGCAAAGATAAATTACCCAGACTAGGCTAATAACAAATTAATGTAATTAGGGAAGTAGGGGTCGATCCTCAGGGAGATGGTGTTTCCTATGGATTGTGAATCGTCTCACAATTGAGTTTTATCTAATGATTTTCTGGGTTTTGGATTTTGTGATGTCTAAACTAATAAAGAACATAAA